>JAQHUG010000083.1:4549246-4571490 GCA_028555095.1 Dicrostonyx torquatus | reverse complement strand
CTTGGGCTTCCCATAGGACAGGGTATCCTGCACCATCATAAGGAAGCAGGGGGAGGGCAGTGGGGTAGTGGGGGAGCGGGAGGGCCGGGAACAAGGGGAGTAAATGTAAATTTTTCTTTTAACAATAAAAATAAAAAAAAATATTGTAGCTTGCTGAACTGAATCTTTTTGTACTCTACACAGTTGCTTTGTACTGTCAGTTGATTTTACTGTTAACATGCATGTACATGCCATCATGTCAAGATTATGATCCTGTAAAACACATTGAAAATGCATTCAGAAAAAATCTAAATAAATGTACTGGTTAAGGACATGTGTTGATATGTGTGCTTTGTATGTTTAAATCATTTGTTTGGTTTTATCGCTCGTTAGCTCTCTGCAGGCAAATGAGAACTTAATTTCTATCTATGATCTAGATTTTCTATGCACTCCGGATTTTATAAAGTGTAAATGAATCCTTCTTTTGTCTTTTTTTTCAATACTCAGGACATAAAAAACACATGAAATTTGATTCCTAACTTTGTGGTTTTTCACTCCTTGCTTAGTATTATTATTTTCTACCCTTTTACTTTTGAATATTACCCCAAGTTGGCAATTTCCTGATTAGTGTCATATCTAGTGTGTGTTATTCTCTGTTTAGTTTCTTCCTGGACGTTATACAGTAGGACCAATCCTGGCAAAAGCATGTGTTAGAAGTTTAAAAATTGTTAGTGTTGTTTCAAGAGGCAGAATACTTTTAATGCTCCTCAGTTCTGTAGTTTCTCATGCCGTCTAAGGAGTATATGCGATGGTTCCTGCTAGCCTCTCCCTGAAGAAAATGTCTTTGTTTACCTGTTCCTGAGGGAGTTTTAAGAAGATACACAATTTTAATTTAGATAGCTAAGCATCCTCAGTACTCTGGAAAAAATTATTTCTTTCTTTCAGTATATATTAATATTAATAGACAGTGAAAGTTCTGTTCTTGTAAACAATCATAACAACAACAATAGTGGTGATATTTAATCGGTTCTGGGAATTTTGTATGTTTTGTGTTTAATGTCGAATATGAAATTCTCTTTAAGTTCTGTATTACATATCTTCCCTCCATATACTTTTATATGTCGGGCAACTTATCTCTGTTTATTCACTTTCTCTTTGTTGCTACACTTTGGTTCCTGTGACTATTTGTTGAGGGTAGAAAGTGGAATTTTTAATGTATGTTGGCTCTAACCTGCTAACTTGATGCTTCAGCTTTCTCCATTTCTCAGAGAAATAATTTAAATGTTATGAGTCTATGAATCTTTTCATTGCCATCCTGCTCTTCTCTCTTGACACAGCACTGATAAAGGAGTGAAGATCTCACATCTATGATTGGCATATTTCTCTGTGCAGCTGCTAGTATCCCACCTGCGCAGGATGCTTTACACTTACACTTCGCTGTTTGTCTGTTTTCTGTTTTCCAACCCATTACCGTTTTACTTCAGCAAGGACTGTCCCTAGAGGTTTTCCTACCTGTATATGCTCAATTGCCAGAAATTTTACAAGCTTCTGGATAACACGATCATTTATTTTCACATTAATTTACTTTCCATAAACAAGTTTTTATTCTATATCACCAGAATAGTATTATAGTTGTTAATTTATTAATGTTACATCTACTAATGAGCCCAGCAGAAATTACCATGTAGGGCTTTATTCATATTGCCACAACTGACAGCACAAGTGAAAATAACATAAGAAACTATTTTCAAAACACACAGCAGTCTCAATTTTTTTCTTAAATTCAGTAGAAGGTCCTTCACACTCTATTTGTCACTTGGGCTTTAAAGTTTTCATTTTGTTGGTTAGAAGACAGATAAAGGGGATTATGGAGAGAACTGAGCCTGGTTTCTGCTAATCTCTAACTTAAATTCTTTCAAGGGTTGCAACATATGATTCAAGTATTTCACAAGTCTTTATAACTTGAGCCAGACTTTGTCATCTGTCTGGTGTATGTGCCATCATGGGTGGATTTGGTGCTGACATTTTTCTATCTCTGATCTCAAGTGTATAAATGTTTGTTTATGGTGACTATCAACACTGCACACAGGCATGTTCTCTGTTTGCCTCTAATGTACAAATAGGATAGGAATAGGCTCCAGCTATAAGAGAACAAGGAGACAAATTCTCAGTGAAATGAACAGGTGTGTGTGTGTGTGTGTGTGTGTGTGTGTGTGTGTGTGTGTGAAAGAGAGAGAGAGAGAGAGAGAGAGAGAGAGAGAGAGAGAGAAAGGGAGAGAAGAGAAGAGAACGAGAGAAAGACAGGCAGAGACAGAGGGAGAAAGATATCATTTTGATTATAGACATTGTGCATTTATAGCCATGTGGAGGAGTCTATACTTGTAAATTCATTTTCTAATATATAATAAATAGCAACCTATTTTGCTTGGGAACTAAATTAATAAAAAATTATACATATCTCTATCATCTTCCTGGTACTAATGTCTGTAAAAAATTCTTAATATTTCAAGAGATATTCTAAGTAGTATTTTAAAAATATGCTATTAGATGGGTTAATATTCATGACAATATTTATGTGATCAATTTACCAAAATTGCAATAAATTGATACAAGAAATGTTATTGTTTGTCAGTATTTTATTTGTTAATATATTCTAAAAATACATAATTTTGCTAAGGGAATGTATCATTCCAAATATTTAATCATATCTTGGGAGTTATAGAATTTAAAAGTTTGTCATGCCACATTAGAATGTGTAGTGGAAGAGATTGAAAGGTTCTTGTTTCTCTCAGATGAAAAAATAAATGTCAATGTCCAGTTTTAGAAATTTTCTTTAAAATTGTCTGATTTTTCTCTTAAGTTTAAATTCTAATGATCACATGTCCTGTTCATCTATTGGAAAAAAGCATTTGCTTGTTGGGAAACACTGTATGCTGTGTTACAGAAATAAGTTTGATCTTAAACCAGGAGGCATAAGTCACTAAATCTGTGCTTACAGTGATGAAAGGAATGGCGATTTTGTGAGCAATCACCATTAAGTTCAAAGTTCTTAAGTTTAATAACTATTTTAATCAAATCTGAATTCCTTGTTTTCATTTTACTGATAGTCATGTTAAAATTTTAGTCACCTCTGGTAGAGTTTTCAACAAACAAAATGAAACATTGATAGTATGACATAAATTTCATAGCACAAAAGTGTCTTTCTTTTTTTTCTGTTGTTGTCACTACTGAAATATATTTCTGAAGTCATGAAAAGATAGGGGAATCAATATGTAATGAAAGAGAATGATAAAATTTTTCATATAATTGCAATATCTTTTTAATTAGTAAAATAGAAATATATTTTTGTCAACAAATAATGTTTGAAGCATTCTTTATAAACACTTAGTTCTAAAGAGGCATTATCTAGGGAACCCAGTTGTGGAGAGGAGTGCCAACAACCAGGGATTTGTGATAGGTAAAATGTGGAACTCTTTGTATGGTACTAAACTACAATGAACTTCTTGTTAAGACTGAATAATATGAACTGGTGGTATACCCTTTAACAACTAAAAGTGATAAAACATCTTTAACAACTGAAAGTGATGAAACATCCTAAAGCAAAGCCTTTTGACATTGATTAGACTAGGCTTGTGATTGGCGATGGACATTGTAAGACTGCCAATAACAATGACAAACTGTGAAAGGCAGTAGCATGAACGCTACACGTCATTTAGAAAAGTATTGGTGTTAAAACTAGAACAGACTGTTAATTCATAAAAAACAGGCAGTTTCCTCATTTTTACTACTAAAATGAATTTCATATGGGTGAAATATTTGAAAATGTTAAGTACTCCAATTACTGGGAGAAATTTTTATAAATGCTTCATTTAAAAAGCATGCAAATATAATTTGCTATAATGTGATACATGCCTCACCAGTTAGGAGAGGAATTCATATTTCTAGCTCTAGAACTAGAGTCCTGTTCTCTCTAAACTATTTTCTATTTTGGTTATATTTAATAATGTTGACAAAGAGAGCCTCAAAAGGAATAATATTTTTCTTAACTATATTTGGAATAAGATTTAAAAATGAAATAAAACATTTAAATTTAGATGTGAGCTTTAACATGTGCAATAAAATTACAAGGCACATGCCTTTAATCCCAGCACTAGGAAGGCAGAGGCAGACAGATCTCTGTGAGTTCAAGGCCAGCCCGGTCTATAAGAGCTAGTTCGAGGACAGGTTCCAAAGCCACTCTGTCTCAAAAAAAATGTAAATAAGAACAAAATGTACCCTTAAAAGATGAAGCAATAGAATCAGGAAAATGAGGCAGATGATATAATCAGTAGTTAAAAAGCTAAGTCCCATGGGTATTTCTATATGTTTCTAAGCTGAGAGAAAGGCATTTATAATTTAAAGAGACACTGATGCTTAAATATGAGAAAAATTAATTATTTATAGATTAGTAATAGACTTTCTAGGGGTGAAATAGTATGGTAATAGAACATAGGAGAAAACATAAACAATTAGATTTTCTGCAGTTCTAAGCTTCTTATTATGGTATGCTCTGGCAATTGGTTATTTAAGTGTGATTTCAAAACTAAAAGTACAGCCATTTGGGTCACATATACCTGCTTACTTTAATCACTCTGGTTCCTGTGTAAATAATTAATTAAGGTTAAAACAGCAAACACTTTCATCAATGATATTAGAATTATGCTCATAGTCATTGCATTGATTATCATTTAACATAAATACCTAATCTTTTCTACATAATATAATTAGCTTTTTTAACTTAAAAATTATTTAACATTAAAATAAAGGTTACCTGAAGCTACAAATCAAAGCATTGAAAAGGACAATATGATTATTTGACTTATTGGATATAGTTGGTCAACATATAGAAGAAGCTGTTTAGTGAAGGGGACCATTCTCTGTCCACTTCAGAGAAGCAAGCTTCAAACTAAAGGGGCAGATGAACTTAAAATAGTGTTCACCTTAATATATTATAAAAATCATTTCTCACTAACAATAAATCCTGCATGAAATTGTGAGTTTTTTGCAATACTTTTGAAGGATGGGATGGCAAAAGTTTACCTGGCTGCAGAGTTAAGTTTTAACATATTTTCTAAAAATCAGTACAGAAAACAATGTCTTTTATATCAAGGTAACTTTATGCATAGACGCTGATTTTAGAGTACCCCAGTGTAAATTAGAGAATTGCATTCTGCTTTATGCTGTATATGCAATATTTTCTGTATATCTCTATTCGGTATTAGTGAACATATTGACTTGTTTCAAAATAATCATTAAATACAGAGATGAAATGTAATAATCCCAAGACATTGTGTTAAGTTCTGGTGATACAAACCAAAAATTTTCTCTTTTTCTTAAAGCTTGAATCTGATGGGTAATATAAATGCTAACAAATACAGACAGGCACTGGGTGTTTCCTTTTCTGCAACATGAAAATATACATTCCTGATATAATGTCTTCTTTTCTAAAAACACATGTGTCTTAGTTTGCTTTCTGTTGTCATGATAAAACATGGTCCAAAAGCAATTTGGAGAAGAAAAAAGTTCATTTTATATTAACTTTATAGTCCATCAACTAGAGAAGGCAAGACAGGTTCTAAGAGCAGGAATGTGGATTCAGAATCTGAAAACCTTAAGGGAACTGTACATACTCACTTGCTCTCCATAACTTGCTCAGCTTGTGTTCTTATACAAGAAATACCACCTACCCATGTATTTTACTGTCTAAAGTAAATTGGGCCATACTCTACCAATTAGCACTCAAGAAAATCACCCACAAACATATCCATATTCCAATGTAATAGATGAAATGTCTCACTTAAAGTCCCCTCTTCCCAGCTATGTGAAATTGTCAGCCCAAAATAATGTCACAGAATATTAGGGATTATTAGACAAGTTGAAAAGATAGAGTAGTAAGACAGTATTTCCTACAAAAGGAGTAGAAGTGTGAAAAATTAGTTTCAATAATGACTGTGTTTGCTGAATTTGATAAAATGTGTTTCTAAATTATTAACATGTTGCACAAAAATAGAAAACTGACTGAAAAAGTAGAGAATATAATCAAAGCTCAAATGCGTGTTCTGTGATATAGAAAGACTAATACTGTGGAGAGCCAAGAGGAAGGTCTAAGAGTTTCTCCTGTGCCACAGTGACACTGATGTACAATAAGAGGACTCATCCAGGTACCCTATCATTTAATGGGAAGCACTGAGCTATAGTGAGTCCCACACTAAATCCACTTCAACCTCTTTTCAAATAGTAAATTTGTGCTTCAATGTTAGTGGGAGTTAATATTGATTTATTTAATGATACTAAGTGTTATCTTTGCTATTAGGTTTATTTTAATATTTTTATGGTACTAATTCTTGATCCCAAATCTCCCATATAAAAATTAAAGAAGAGTAAGACAACTTTAACATCTCCATTTCAATTTTTTAAAAGAAAATGTTAATTTGGGGCTTACAGCTTCAGAGGGTTAGTATTCAGAACGACAATGATGAATATAGCATCAGGCAGGAAGGCACAGTGCGGGAGCAGTAGCTTAGACCTCACATCTTGATCCACAGCTTGAGTCATAGAAAGGCACTGGGAATGGTACCAGCATTTCACATCTCAAATGCAGCCAGGAACTGGCTTTTTGGAGTCCATTTCCTATGGTGGGATACCTTGCTCAGCCATGATACAGGTGGGAGGGCTTGGTCCTGCCTCAACTTGATATACCCAACTTTGTTGATTCCCAGGGGTGGGGGGAGTTGGGATGGGGGAAGTACAAGGTGACAGAAGAGGAAAGGAGGGAGGGGAAACTGGGGCTAATATGTAAAATAAATTTTTAAATTAAGAAAAAAATAAAAAGAAAGAAAAAGAGATGACAATAAAATAAAAACAAAAACAAAAAAAATAAAAATAAAATCTACCTGAAATGTCATCCATAGTGACCCATCTCCTCCAACAAGGCCACACCTCTTAGTCCTTCCCAAACAGTTTTGTCAACTGATGGTCAATCATTCAAATATATGATCCTATGGGAGCCATTTTCATCCAAATGAAATGGCTCAATTAATCCTTGTTAAACAAAATAGAGTTTATGATCTATTCCATAGAACATAAAGTAAAACAGGGATTCATTTTAAACTCATGATATCATGAATTCACTGTGAGTATCAATGGGATGAAGTAGAAAAGTACAAAACTCCCTACTTTCTATGTATTTTAAATATGGAGAGTTTCTTAAGTTCTCAAATCCAATGATGCTTTTTCAGAAAATAAATTTTATATCAATGCATCATTGCCATATCACTTATTCATGTTTCTTTTCAGTCAGATAAAAGTGAAAACAGAAGTAAATAAATAAATTATATAGTACATATAATAAGTTATATTAGATGTATAGATGACTATCAAGTTTTAGTTTCTGAACTGGAAGAGTCCGTTTCAATTATAAACTATACTACACTACACTGTTTCAATCAAGGCTAGGTAGATTCCTGAACAGTAAGGTCAGTGATAATGGAGGTAGCTAGGTAACTTGTCAATAAGATAAAATTCAGGTGAACCATGTCTGTGAGTAGTCCAGAGTTAATTATTTATATCTACATGAAAAAATTACGCTGCCCTAACAATTTTAAATGGTGAACGATCTAATCATTCCCATTTTTCCTGAACCTTTCCTGGATTGTATAAATCAGATACTAAACACAATTGTGGTTGGAAACATGTTTCAGATTTTTGTTGGAAGTGCTCTCAGAAACAGTTTCTATTCTTACATAAATAGTTCATGATTTAACTAATTCTTTCAATTGTTCACAACCAATACTTAAAATATTTCAGGAAGTGATGATGCATTAAGAATATAGCACTATTTATCTATTTTACAAATACTCCTATTATGGGATTCCTTGCATCTGGCTATATTTTTTTGCTGTTTTATGTTTTTCAGATTATGTACTTCTTAAAAGATTAGTCTGTCCTCAAATGTAACACCATTTCTTCAGCACCATGTAATAGTGAAATAAAAATTCATCTTATACAAAATATCAAAGGCAAAAACTCTCATATATTTTAATATTATTTATTGTCTTACAGACTAATTATTACCAAATTTAATTTCCAATGTATTTTATAAGATACCTGATAAGATATTATTAGCTCATATCTTAACTAAGAAACATAATAATTTTTAAGAAATGAACAAAATTTATTTCTGTGGGGTCTAGTTCTCAGAACACTTGCTACTAAACTAAAATTCAAATTCTGCAACTTCTACATATTTATTTTGTATGTTTAATTTAGAACATAATGGTCCTGTTGATATAAGAAACCATGTGTTCAATACCAACTCAACTACTCCAAAATGCAAGAAACTTAATTTTTCAGTTCATTGACATGTGAATCTTTATAACTAATTAGTGTTATCTTAAAATTTGTATTGTATGTTTTTATTTACATTTGGCAGTATAAAGGATAAAAGCAGACATGTCTAAATTAGGCAAATCATACATTAAGCTATATCTCCAGGCTAAAATTAAATTTATTTCTTATGATTTTTAAATTAAATTTATTTTTTACATCCTGACCACAGTTTCCACTCTCATCTCTCCTCCCATTCCTTCCTTAGTTCACTCCTCCTCTATTTCTGTTCGTAAAAGGACAGACCTCCCATGGATATCAATGAAACATGACATATAAAGTTGCAGTAAGACTGAGCTCCACCCCCATATTAAGGCTATGCCACACAACTCAGTATGAGGACTAGTTTTCCAAAAGCCAGCCAAAGAGTAGAGAAGCTCCTGGCCTCACTGTTAGTAGCCCCACAAGAAGACCAAGCTACACAATTATCACATATATGTAGAGGAACTAGGTCAGTCTCATGAAAGCCCTCTGGTTGTCAATTTAGACTCTAAGATCTTCTATGAGCCCAGGTTAGTTCATTCTGTGGATTTTCTTGTAATGTTCTTGACACCTGTAGCTCCCAAAATCCTTCATTCCTCTCTTCAGCAGGATTCTCTAAGCTTGGCCTAATGTTTGGATGGATCCTTTTTGATGACAATTGGGCTTGGTCCCAATTGGTGAGTACAGCAGACTATCTTTAGGCATCATTACATTGACTTTTTTTCTCCCAAGTGTGTTTGATTCTCTCATTGGTGTCTGAGCCATCAAGTCCCTGGGTCCTGGCACTCCAGGAAATGTCAGGGGTAGACACAGCCTTGGGGCCTGGGTCTCAGACTGGATCATTCAATTGTTAGTCATTCCCACAATCTCTATGTCACCCTTATCCCAGCACATCCCATAAGCAAAAACAGACTACAGGTTGAAGGTTATGTGACTGAGTTGGTAGTGTTACAGTCACTCCACTGGAAGTCTTACCTGGTCATAGTCTTCACCTATCCACTATTGCTAGGAGTCTTAGCTGGGTTACCCTTGTACATTCCTGGGAGTTTCCCTTGCTCGTGGGTTCTACCTGACACCAAAATGCCCCTCCTTCCATTAATCTCTTTTAATATTTTCCCCTGTGAAATTTGGTTTTACTTAAACATATATATGAATAAATATATATAATACCTATGATGTGATATTCAACTAATGTGTGCATTCTATAATTTAAAATAAGAATAAATATTTAAGCAGCTATCATTTCTGAATTAATAAGACATTCAAAATACATTGTCCTTGCTTTGGAAATATACATTGATTAATGTCAATTACTATCACACCACAGGACAATATTTAAAGCCCCAAACTAACAGTCATGTCATTTTTATCAAGGTTGTATTGAAGTATGATTGTATACAATGATTCAGCACCTACCCAATGATGTCAACAGATACCATTGTTCTTCACTTTATATAATCCACATATGCTTCCTGTGGGGATGGATTCATTTACCTTTGAGAAAGATTCATGAAAACAGACACACAGTGTTTATTGCTTTTTGTCTAACTGTTTTGCTCATCACATTTTACTTTTGAGATGCACTCTTGTTTCCTTCACTGTAATCCAATCCTTTTTTACTGCTGTGTTAGGTTTCACTATATCTATGTACCCTGCTTTGTTTACCTCATGGGGGTAAGATTTGTATATAATTTGTTTGGAATTAGGTAATTTGCAGTCACTTACTATAGCAAGTTTATGTATTGCTCTTGGGTAGATTCTTAAGTATAGAATTTCTCAGTCTTATAGCAGAAATACATTTAAATTTATAAGAAACTGCAAATAACAATACATTCAGCAACTTACATGCCAAGTAGAAGGATTCATATTTTGTAATTGCATATCAAGCATTGGTACTACCAGCTTTAAGTTTTAATCATCATAGTGTATGAAGTGGTATTCCATTGCAATTTTAATCTGTGAACCTTTAGGAATAATTAAGGGGTTTACTGGGATGTGGTATGGCTATGCTTTTTTGATTGCTTTCTTAAGATTTTTTACCATTCTGTACAATTGGAATGCCTTTTTATTTGTGAGGCACTAAGAAGTTTTCATTCATTTTTCAATATATTTTCCAGTGTATGACTGGCATTGTAATTTTATTGTTCATTTTCACTGTTTTACTTTGATGCCTAATTTGTCATTACTTTTCTGTAATGGCTAATACATTTTGTCCTACCTAAAAGTTATATTTTGTCTCAAAAGTATTTTTCCTATGAATTTTACTAGATGATTTGTATAGAGTTAAGTTACATGGATTGTGATCCATGATCTAGTCATGTTTCCATGACTTCAAGCTTCCATGTTGGTACCCAGTTGTTCTGATAATCCTCTACAAAGGTACTATCCAATCAACATGAAGTATAAAACATACAGTACTCTATGTTTCCTGGTAGCCACACTACAGCAATACAAATAAAGACTTGCACTCAATTCTCAGGATGAAATTTGAATGGTTACAATTATGTAAAATATCATTTCAACATGTAAAACGTAACAGCTTTTGATGTTGAGGTAGGATGAAAAAATGTAACTGAAAGAACTGTAAAAACACTGCACAGACTGGGACTGCAAATGCTTTTCAGCAGCCAAGAGGAAAACAAGAAATTAAATATCAAATGGAAAAAAAGCATATTTAACAAATGTGCTGGCATAACTGATATCAACATGTAGAAGAATGAAAATAGACCACCCATATCGATCACCATGCACAACACTTAAGTACAAATGAATCAAAGTCCTCAACATAAAGCCAGCCACATTGGACATTATAGAAGAGAAAGTGGGAAGAACATTTGAATGCATTGGAACAGGAGATCACTTCCTAAATATAACCCCAGCAGCACAGATACTGAAAGAAACAATTAATAAATGAGACCCTCTGAAACTGAAAAGTATCTGTAAAGCAAAGGATACAATCAACAAGACAAAACAACAGCCTATAAAATGGGAAAAAAAAACCTCCCTAACCCACATCACACAGAGGTTTGATCTTAAAAAAAAAAACTCAAGAAATTGGTTATCAAAAACACATAATCTAATTAAAAAAAAAACATATACAGACCTAAACAGAGAACTCTCAACAGAGAAATCTAAAATCGCTGAAAGACACTTAAGGAAATGTTCAACATCCTTAATCATCAGAGAAATGCAAATCTATAAAACTCTTAGATTTCATCATATAAGAATGGCCAAGCTCAAAAATCACTGATAGCAACTTATGCTGCAGAGGTTGTGGGGCAAATGGAACACACGTGCATTACTGGTGGGAATGCAAGCTAGTACAGCCCCTTTTTGGATGTCAGTGTAGAGATTTCTCAGAAAATTAGGAAACAACCTTCCTCAAGATCCAGTAATATTACTTTTGGGTATACATTCAAAGGATGTTCAATCCTGCCACAAGGACATGTGCTCAACTATGTTCATAGCAGCACTGTTTGTCATAGCCAGAACCTGGAAACAACCTAAATGCCCTTTGACTGAAGAATGGATATGGAAAATGTGGTACATTTACACAATGGAGTACTACACAGCAGAAAAAAAATAACGGCATCTTGAATTTTGCAGGAAAATGGATGGAGCTAGAAAACATCATTTTGAGTGAGGTAACGCAGACCCAAAAATACAGTTATCATATGTACTCATTTATAAGTGGTTTTCAAACATAAAGCAAAGAAAACCAGCCCACAAATCACAATCCCAGATATGATAGACAACAATGAGGACCCTAAGAGAGATTTACATAGATCTAATCTACATTAGTAGAAAAAGACAAGATATCTTGAGTATATTGGGAACATGGGGATTTGGGGAGAGGGTTGAAGGGGAGGATAGAGGCAGGGAGGGGAGCAGAGAAAAATGTTGAGCTCAATAAAAATCAATTTAAAAACGAAAATCCCTAGCTTATAGATTATAGATTAGCCATGTTCAAGCACCATACCTCAATGAGTGAACCAGCAGGAAGGCCCTACACCTGGCACCTCCACATCCAATTGCTATTTGTTCAGGTTTAAACCTTCATGTGCTTGTGGACACAACACAGTGCCCACAGTGCCTAGGTCACTTAAGAATAACAAAAAAATCACTAATCACCTGACATCAATGTGTGAAAATAAAGTCACAGTTTTCAACATGTGTTCCCAAAATTGATATAGACTGAAAGACCCTGGCAATGATTAAATGGAATGAACAACTATGATCTGTGGCTATCTTTCTCTTGAAAAAATGAGTGTGTAGTTGAGGTGAAAATGTGGTTTTATTTAGTCAATGGAAAAATAATGTAAAGGACACTAAGATGGCTCAGCAAGTAAAGACACAAACTGGCAATCAAGTAACCCAAGTTCAAACCCAGGAAGTCAAGTGGTAGAAGTAAAGAAAGACTCCCAACTTCTTCAATTTGTCCTCTAACCTCCATTATGCTTAAATCTACCTCCGCCCTTATGTAGAAAATGTGGTGAAGACCCGTGCTGTACCTGTGCCTCTTGATTCAGTCTCTGAGTTCATAAGAGCTTGACTCAGTTGATTTTTGAGGGCCTTGGTTTCTTGACATTCTCCATCTTCTTTTGTTCTTACATTCTTTCTTCCTCCTTTCCTGAGGTGTTCATTGTTATTTATTCTTTAGGAAACAAGATGATTCAAAAATATCTTACAATAACTAATCAAGAACCCCAGGACCAGGCATAGAAATCTACAAGTTGTTGGTCGAAGGAGTCCAAGTGACTCGTGAAGCAATATAGGCTATTACCATTACCTTTATCTGCTACTCAGAGCTTGAGCACTGAAAACACTTCACAACTGCAGGACTTACCATTCAGATGTAGGAACTGAAAGCCCAGAAATCATCAAGAAAAATATATTCCCTTCTCCCAGTCTCTATAGTCTATAGTTATAATTAGTAAATGCAAATGCGTGTGTGTGTTTATGTGTGTAATTTCAGTGTTTAATGAATTCTGAGATCAGAAGAAAACAATCTTCCTCAGGAGAGAGCCTTCAAGCCCCCAATAGATTTTGTTGTTATTCTGTTGGATAATAGTGAAAGTGTTGCATATGAAAAAATGTCAATATTAAAAATAATTAATACACTTTTTAATAAATGTTCAGAAAATAACTTATTGTTTATGTGTAAAAGATTGCTAGTTTTTAACCTGTTGATTAAATTTAGGAACACAGAAAGTAAATTCTTCCTTTCTTTCCCATGCCTCTGAAGTAATAGACAAGAAATAACACTACATATATTTAAAAGTGTACTGATTTATTTCTGCAGCTGTCAAACATTTTTATACTCAAACTACAGGAAAATATATTTCACAAAGTGATACAGCACGCACACATATATTTATATACAGATACATTTACATGGATCTAAAAAGTGTATTTCACACTGGGGAGCTTATTTTTAGTTTCAGCAGTGAATACTGATACTGTTTTAACTTCACTCTTAACTGATATGAAAAGCACTATACATTCTTCCATTATCCTCTCAAATTTTACCAGCACCAACCAAAGAGATATCATAGGCAGACAATACGTACTTATAATTTGAAAATCACTGACATAGTGGAATTTTGAGATAATTGTTGTCATGTTCATAAAACATTGCTTTATTGTCTAAGGATAAAATGAAAGTTTTATGCATCGGCCAGACAATAAAAGGTTGCTTTGCCAAGAGGAATAGTTTCTTAGTGATTTCTTGGGGTTTTTCCAATGGGTGTGGTTCTTTACAACTCCTATAGTTCACATATAG
Source organism: Dicrostonyx torquatus (assembly GCA_028555095.1). Classification (NCBI taxonomy): domain Eukaryota; kingdom Metazoa; phylum Chordata; class Mammalia; order Rodentia; family Cricetidae; genus Dicrostonyx; species Dicrostonyx torquatus. The sequence goes on along the minus strand of JAQHUG010000083.1, from coordinate 4,557,323 downwards.
AGTATGTACATCCTTAAATTAAATAATAAGAGCAGTGTGTGTTCCAAATTGCTAACACACTTAAATTGGTTCTAGAAGCAGAAGTTCATTTACCAAATAGCAGCTGATGAATTCACAGAGCAAGTATGTTGGCTTAGAAACAAAACCCACATTTCCCGAGAGAATTACTGTTTTCACTAAGTTCTCTCTTCATGTGTTAATTGTGGGGTGGGAAGTAAGTTATATATTTCTTATTCCTCTTTTACTTTCTCCTGTCGCCAGAATTCCTTTAAGGTGGTTAAAGAACTGGAAGAGATGTTTGTGGAACCACACACAGAGTGAAACCAAAGTAACATAGATTAACGCAATGTCAAATTCAAAAAGCATAATAATAAGTTTACAAATATTTTCAAGGGCCAGAGAGTTAGATCAGTGGGTAAAGGTGCTGGTCATGCAAGCCTGGTGACCTGAGTTTGATCCCTGGTAGCCTCTTAAAGGAAGAAAGAATAGAACTGATTCCACAAAGTTGTCCTCTAACTTCCACATACATGTCAACACATAATTATCACATACATACAAACACATGCACACATACATCCAAACCATATACACACAAAAATAAGTATATTTAAAAAAATCTTTATATATATGAAGTGATAATACCTTATTAGTAAGACTAATAAGGTCTTGAAAACTGCATTAACACTAATGAAAAGTTTCAACCCAAGAAAAGTTTCACTGAGATATGAAATTATGCTTATTTATAAATGTAAGTGTCATGTGAATTTTGAGGAAACTACTAATACTAATAACCATATTTTATGCATTATATGTGTGAAAAATAAAATAAAAAGAAATCTATTCAGTGGTGATCAGGCATTTTTATAAGAAATTTTATCATTGATATAAAGAGATACATTATCTTTTCTATCTCATGTGTTGATGAAGTTTGAGAAAATTTTCATGCAAAAGAAAGTGAAAGAAGGAGAGAGGAGTCCAGCGGCCATATCTGTACCTCTGACCTCACTAAGGTAACTATCAATATCTTCAATGCTAGAGCCTCAGTCGAGTGCTCACTGTATTAGGGTTTATTCTGGATAATATATTTGTTTTCAGTTAACTTTCAGATTCATAAATATGGTCAATGGCAGCAATCTGAGCAATTTAGCCTTGGGAGACTTCACAATTAGGTGAGTGAAATCTGAAAGGCTATGGCTTACTCGCACATGGCAGAGTAAAGTACCAACACAATGATTTGAGTAGTAGCCCAAGGGAAAAGTAGATCTGAAGTCCAGAAGACACCGTCTGTGGGGGTGGGGTGGGGGACAGAACCTCAAACATGAATTAGACACACCCATGCGCATGCACACACACACACACACACACACACACACACACACACACACACACACGTAGGTCTTTTGTGTTATGTAAATAAATTAATAGTTCATGTGGCAAGAGTACTATTTTACTCAGTGTGATTCACAAAGGAAAGCATTCTGAGTTACACAGACACATGGGTAAACGCGGTGAAGGTTTTAGGGAAGCCTGCACTTTGCATGGAAATTAAATATAGGCCCTGGGAAAGTCCTTACTTGCACACACGGGCAGCCTCCGTGGTAAGCATATGGAACTCATTCCACGTTCTGTACACTGAACAGAACTTGCTTTCTGCCTCATATCTCATGCAGCTAGTCAACACAAAGGTTGTGGATGTCACCCAGCCTTTCAGTATATTCCCCAGCCTTACACCCAGAACAGTCAAAGGCCAGCAACTTGTCGATGGGCATGTAACAGCCAGCACATCAGGAAATATAAAAGCACAGTGTAGAGGGAAAGGGCTGTGTATGCAGTGAGTGCTGACTGGGCCCACTTGAATCCTTTCCATGACTCCCTCACCAAGAACTTCTGAGGCAGGGAATGCCCCTCAGCTTCTACTCCTCATCAGTAGCCTGAAGAGAATGTTTCCCATCAGAACAGCTTCATGGGAATACCAGTAAAGATATTTTACGTTTTTATTTAAGATATTCTTGGCAATTTAGGGATCAAAAGTAAGTGTATTGGGATTTATGAAGTTATATAATCTGATTAAACAGAATTCTTGCTGAAATCATTAAGCAAACATCCTGAGATGAAATTAACCATTTGAAAAGAACTGAGATAAACGTCTTGGGCATTATTGCATCCAACAGAGTTAACTACCTTATAAACATTGCTTACTTTTTACCCCTATTTATAAAAAAGAAGAATTTAAGTAACTTGGAAAGAATAATAATACAAGACACAACTGAATCCTCAAATTAACATGAAACCCATAATTACAGAACTGTGGTCAGTTCTCTGCTGAGTTTAACCTCACCTCCCACCAACAAATCAGTTTCCTTTTGATTAATTTAGTCCAGAGGCCAAGAACTGCATGATTCTATTCCCTCTTGTGCAGTGTGAAGGTACATCATTTCCAAATAACAGCTATGTGCTTATGCAACCCAATCCATTCTTACAATAACATTCTACCCACAAAAACAGACTGCTTCATAAATATGTCAGTTCAGCATTCTTTACCAAAATCACACAAGTAGTCGAAGGAAAAAGAATCATACTTACCTCTAACTTTATCAAAAACTTTACCAGAACTCAACGAAGTACAATAAAGCATTGGAGTGACAGAAATGAAGATATGACAAAACTTTGGACACAAACAGCTGAATTGAGTATCTAGGTTTCATATGGGTTTATGTGAGGATTTAAACAACTTAGCTAACCTATGTGCATCCCATCTTTTGTCAATCACATAGAATTAATAATCAAACTTGAATGAGCATTGTGTAACACATGAGCATTCACATGGTATGGACTTTTGTGTAAGGCCATTAGACAGGCTCTATAGTCTGCTACATTGAGTACTCTAAATGAATCAAGACAGTGTCATGAAAATTCTAACTGGTCTTAATAATAAAATCCCAGAGTCAGATATAGGGGTTAATGCTGGAAGATCAGAGAAGCAGAGCAGCCAGCCATTAATTCTTATATATACTGAATGCTCAGACCCAAGGGGTATCTTGTGTCAATGAAACCTCAGACTGAATACACTGATATCCTTTCTCCACCTGATTCATATTTCTGTTTCCACCTTGCTAGTGCTGGGATTATAGGCATGGTGAGCCTCCACTTCCAGCCTCAGTTAGCATAGACCATGTGTTAGGCAGAAACTTAATTGAACATCAACTTTTAATTATTTTGACAGAGTGATATTGGTCTATCTGTACCTGTCTATACTAGTCCTTATATTAACATGTTTCACAAAACAGACGGTTTCTAACTTCCCCAAATGCCAATAACTCTTTCTTTCCATATTCTACAAGCTTAAATTTGAAATGCTTTTATAAGAGTAAAAGTTCATAATTTATTTTTTATAATCACATATTAAGCATTCACTTGTCTTACGCATGCATACACAAAAGAAATATAATTAAAAAACAGTCTTACCACTATGAAGTATTGTAAATTTAATATGTAAAAGTGCTATCACCTTTAGATATACTGTGTCAGACAGGAATGGCAAATTTGGACCCTGACTTTTGGTGATATTTCATTTGTTTCTGACAAAACTTACCTGGAAATCACATGGCAGAACTAGTCTCTATTTAACCATAGAGGCCAGGCAGGGGTGCCACACACCTTTAATCCCAACACTTGGGAGGACAAAGCAGAAAGGTCAGGAGTGTGTGTGTGTGTGCGCGCGCGCATGGGTGTGTCTAGTTCATGTTTGAGGTTCTGTCCCCCACCCCACCCCCACAGACAGTGTCTTCTGGACTTCAGTGATCTACTTTTCCCTTGGACTACAACAACAACAACAACAAAAAAAAAACTACAAATAAGAATCTGATAGCAAGGCACAAGGGTTTATGGGAATTACTGTGCCAGTGAAGATGAATGAAGATTTTTCTGGGTCATTAGGTCCTATTGATACTTATCTGAGGTTAAAATCTTTGATCAGAGAGATCCCACAGCTCATATACTTATGTTTGAAGGCAATAATTGTGCAATTATTGAGATCCTTTTCTTATATTTTCCCTCTGTCCTCTCCTCTCCTGTGCCTCTTCACCGTTCCTCTAGCACTCTCTTCTTCCTTTTTTCTTTTCTTCTCTCTTAAAAAAAAAGAAAGAAAGAAAGAAACAACCATGCTGGGCACTGGTGGTACATGCCTTTAATCCTAGCACTCGGGAGGCAGAAGCAGACAGATCTCTGTGAGTTTGAGGCCAGCCTGGTCTACTAGAGCTAGGTCCAGGACAGGCACCAAAGCTATAGAGAAACCCTGTCTCAAAAAAAAAAAAAAGAAAAGAAAAGAAAAGAAAAAAGTAACCAACTGATCGAAATTTTGCACTTCACGTGTTGTGTGGTCTTGAAACAGCAAAATTTGTGGCCTAAATGTATCTTTATATTGTAAAATTATATAAGGAAAATCATTTCTATTTGTCAATACAGAAGTGACCTGGAGTTTCAAAACTATCCACACAAATATCTTGGAGGAATTAGTGCCAGGAATGTTATTAGAGCATACTCACTAAAACGAGTCATTTTAAAATACCCAAAGCAGCTTAAAAATTCTACCCAGGTACAGCTCATAAATTTTATAAATTTCTTAAATTTTAGTGACTAATTTTTCATCACTGTAAAATAAGCATTCCAACAAGATTGTTGCCGGTGTGGGTGTTGTGTTCAGAAATCACATCACATAATATGTTGTATACAGAGTACTGCTGTTATTCAAAGCACAAAACAGAAAAGGTAATTGACCTGCTGAGTTTAAAGTCATCAAAACAATATTAAGTATAATAACCTTGTTTAAAATATGAAAATATTTTAAGAACTCTAAGATATGGAATAAGCCAAAGCATTTCATTATTCTTTTTTACTCTATTTTCTCATACTATTTGATGTGAATTCATTTAATCAGCTTCTTTACTTAATTAAATACAGGGTGTGTGAATGTGTGCCTTTTCCATGTATGGAGAAAATCAGCCTTATGTATTATGTGTAATTTGTAAGAATGTAGTAAATGCCTCACAAAAGACTGAACCATTACCACAAAACAAAAGCACTGTAGCTAACTATGCACAGAACCCACTAAACTAAAAGCAGTCTTGCAAAACAACCCATTCTCTTAAGCAATCAGTGCAAATTGCAAAGGCAACAAACATTTAAACCCCAGAAGAAGAAGCCGCAGACTGTCCACAAAGCCTCATATAAAATCTGCCACATATTGCAGAATTAAAAAAAAAAAAAACATTTGGTGGTGTTAAAAGGTGACTTCTCCAAGATGTACCATGCAATTCTGAGAACATTCAAATGCATGAACTATAGACATCAGTCATCTGTTTATTGGCAGAGTAATGCATTTTCTACAGGGTGTGGCATAAGAAGCATCTTTATTTCATTAAGAAACAACTATTAGGAAATTACAAATTCTACTTTAAAATTCATACTACAAAATAATATAAAAATATCAACAAGAAATTTACTCCAATTTGTAATTTAAGATGTATTTATATAAGATTTATTTGAAAATATCTGCTCAATCTAATGTAACAGTGGGCCCAGGGAACTCCCAAACAATATTATTTTCAAAAATAATACTACCTCCTAAAAGACAATATCTAAATTTATGGGGCATTATGTGATAACACAGAAATGATATCAATGTAAACTATTTGAAAATTGTAGATAAGGAGGAAATGACTTTAATATTTGGATTTAAAGCAACTTGTTATGAGGAGCAGGGTCCCATTGTTCCAGCTACCCAGCTAGCTTACACCCGAAATAACCATACAGAAACTGTATTCACTAAAACACTGCTTGGCCCATTAGCTCTAGTTTCCTACTGTCTAATTCTTACATCTCAACTTAACCCATTTCTATTAATCTGTGTATTGCCACATGGCTGTGGCTTACTGGCAAGATTCTAACCATTGTCCATCTCAGGAAGGAGATCCATGGCATCTCTCAGTCTGTTCTTTTCAGCATTCAGTTCTGTCTTCTCTGCCTACCTAAGTTCTGCCATATAAGGCCCAAAGCAGTTTCTATATTCATTACCCAATGAAAGCAACACATGAACAGAAGAACCTCCTACACCAGCAACTATTTTCTTCAAAGCATTAAATAATAAAAATAAAAATCTGGGCTAATGTTCAAATTATTACAGGTTAATAAATAGTCTATATACATAAGATGTTACTATTTTGAAAAATTAACACAGTCTTAAAATTCTGGATCTTCTCAATTTTTAGCTTTTATTGAATATTCAGTTATATTTTAATGTGAAAAATATGATCTTTGTTGGGTTAATATTGCTATGATGGGATACAATGACCCAAAGCAACTTGGGGAGGAAAGGCTTTATCTGGCTTGTCATTACACATCATTGTTCATCACTGAAGGAAGTCAGGACAGGAACTCAAGCAGGGCAGCAACCTAGGGCAAGAGCTGATGAAAACATCATCATCCTCCTCCATGGAGGAGTTCTGGTTACTGACTTCTTCCTCATGTCGTGCTCATACTGCTTTCATGTAGAAACCAGGACCCACTAACTCAGGGATAGTACCACCAATAATGTGCTTAGCCTGTCCCATAAATCACTAATTATGAAAATGCACTATAGGTTTGCACACAGCCCCATCTTATGAAAGTGTTTTCTCAAGTGAGACTGCCCTCTCTCTGATGACTTTAACTTGTGTCAAGTTGACATAAAATTAGTCAGTATAGTTCTTTTCTTTGGTACTTTTGTGTGTCTTGGTAGAACCCACAATTCTTATTACTCATCCAATTTCTTTAGAAGTCTTTACAGGGCTTCTGTTATAATTTGAATATCAAATGACCTAAAGGTCCATGTGCTTTATAAAAGCTTGAATGTCAGCTTCTAATGCAATGGTGAATAATTGAAACCTTTAGCAGTAGGACCTAGAAGGAAAGAACTCTCTCTCTCTCTCTATCTATCTATCTATCTATCTATCTATCTATCTATCTATCTATCTATCTATCTATCTATATCTCTCTCTCTCTCTCTACTGTTTATGGATGTCAAGAAGCAATAAACCTACCTTGTCATGTTCTTCAATAATGATCTATTTTGATAATGATCTATTTTGCCACCACAGGTTTAAAAACTTGGCTAAACCAACTATTGATTGAAATTTTTAAACATCTACACCAAATAAACACCAAACATTGTCAGCTGATTAGCTCTGGTATTTTTATTAGGAAGAAATAACACAGCCTTCCATGGCAAGTATGTTAGGAATATTGTGAAGGCTAACATGACTGGATTTAAAACTGTCAATGTCAAGTCGACCTAATTTAGAATCACCTAAGAAACACAGTTCTGAGGGCTCCTATTGAGTTTATAGAGAGGATTAACTGTGTGTGAAAGAACTAAAAACTCCTCTGAGTATGGGCCACACCATAATGGACTTTTATGCCAGACTGAACAAAAGTGGGAAAAATGAGAAAACAGATAAACATTCATCTTTCTCTACTACCTGATTATGAATGTATTGTAATAATCTGTCTTAGATTCTTGATGGTACAGCTAAAGCCATCTGATAGCCATGCTTTCTATGTCAAAATAGACTCGGTGAGTCAATATGCCCTTCTTTTTCAAATTGCTTTTGTCTTATATTTTGTCATAGCAACTAGTAAGTTAGCTAAACAGTCAAGAAGTCAGATTTTGCTCTGACAAATCTGGACATGAAGTTTGTAGACCTTTGGAAGTTCTATTATTTTTTTAACTTATGTATAATAGGTGAGTTCTGTAACTTCCAGAGCATACTTGACAAATTAAAGAATGAAGCACCTTAACCACTATAGCAATGCATTCTAGACACCTTATTGATGCATTACCTCCTTTTTGATTTCCTAAGGGACTGAAACAAACCAACTTACAAAAATGTTTTGAGGAATGTTTAAGTTAAATGTGAAAAATCTAAAGATATAAAATTCTTTTATTTCTTTTTTTTTATTGTTAAAAGAAAAATTTACATTTACTCCCCTTGTCCCAGACCCTCCCGCACCTCAATACTCCATCCACCGTCCCCTTGTTTCC
>JAQHUG010000083.1:4521370-4531717 GCA_028555095.1 Dicrostonyx torquatus | reverse complement strand
TTGCTTTATTTGTTTGATTGTTTTTTCTTAGTTTCCTTGGCTTTCTTTAAGAGATTTATTCTTTTCTTTGCATTTTTCTTTGTCTTTTCCTCCATTTCCTTAAGGAAATTTTTTTACTTTCCCTTTAAGGGTCTCTGATATTTCATAAAGTTATATTTAAGGTCTTTTTCTTCTGGGTAAGGATGTTCACGTCTTACTGTTATAGGAGCACTGGGTTCTGGTGTTGCCATGTTGTTTTTCAGGTTGTTCAATGTATTCTTGACAGTGCCTACCCATCTCTTGCTCCAGTTGGTGTAGGCAGTGTCTTTACCTCATGGTTTAATCCATTTTGGTATCTGTACCCCAGGGTTCCTCTCTGACCAGTTTTTGCTGTTGCTGTCTTTGTCTTAAGTTATCACTCTTGATCCACCCTGTGCAGTCTCTATCTGTGTCTCAGAGAGCTACTGAGGTATCTGGGGTTAGATGTGTTTGGAAATGGAGTGGGACTTGTAGATTACAAGGTCTGATCAATAGAAGGTGTTGAAGCAGCCTGCCTTCACTGACTTGTTGGTATAGCTGAGGCCATTGGGGGAGGGCCCTCGAATTTTGTTCAGGGTCTAGATCTTAAGTACTGGGCTGTTCAGTTGAAAAGCTGGTCACTCACATCTTTGACGGCTCTGTGCAGTTCCAATCTTTGTCTCAGAGAGTCACTGAGGTCACAGGGAAAAGTTGGGTTTGGGACAGAGTGGGACTTGAAGATTACAGAGTGTGATTAATGGGTGGGGGAAGGAGTTGGAGCAGCCTACCTTCAGAAGGCTTACCTGCTGGCCAGCTAGTGAAGCTAAGCCATGTTGCTCAAATTCTAATTTGTCTTAATAATAAAAACCTGGAGTCAGCTATTAGACCATGAAAGCTGAAGGATGAGAGAAGCAGAGCCGCTAGTCACTAGTTTTTACCTTTATAAAACTCTCAGAACCAATGGGACAAGATCTTGTCTCTACAAATCCTAAGACTAAGTGGGATATGCTGTCTATAAAAGTCATTAGACTGAATGTTCAGACTGAATACCAAGTTCCTGTCTCCTCCTGCCTTACATTTCTTACTCCACCCAGTCATATCACTTTCCATTTCTTCCTTCCTAGTGCTGGGATTAAAGGTGTGAGTCTCCACCACTTGACTCTGTTTCTCTTTTAGACTAATTTAATCTCATGTAGCCCAGGGTTGCCTTGAACTGACAGAGATCCATCTGTTTCTGTCTCCCAAGTGCTGGGATTAAAGGTGTGTGCCACCACTGCCTGGCCTCTATGGATGACTAGTATGGTCAGCTCCACACTCTGATCTTAAGAAAAGCTTTATTTGTTAAAACACAAACAAAATTTCACCACAGACCTAGGCTACTGGGAATTCATGGAAACCAGAGCAACAGCTGGGGAGCCTACATTGGACTGAACTAGAACCTCTGCATCTGGGTGACAGCTCACGGCCTACAGCCAAGGTTCTGGTTGGCAGCTTGAGTCTTTTTCCTCTGTTGGCTCCATGGCTTCTCTCTGACTCAGCCTTCCTCCTCCCAGCATTCAGCTTAATTTCCCCCACCTCGTGTAGCTCTATTCTGCCCTGTCACAGGCAAAAACAGGTTCTTTATTCATTAACCAATAAAAGCAACACATAGACAGAAGTATTTTCCACACCATGACACCTTGCTTAACTTTGATACAGGGAGGAAAGTCTTGGTCCTTTTTCAATTATTTTATCTGAGGCTTTGTTGAATCCCTATGGGAGGCCTTGCCTTGTCTGAGGAGTAGATGAAGGGTGGAGGCAAGGTGCGTGAGGGGAGCAGGAGGAAGAACTGTGGTTGGAATGTACAATGAATAAAATATTTAATAAAAATAAAAAACATGGATCCTGCTTTCATGCTGGTGGGAATGCGAAATTGTAAAATCACTTTGGAAATCAGCAAGACAGTTTCTCAGAAAATTGGGAATCAACCTACTTCAAGATCCAGTAATACCACTCTTGGATATATACACAAAGAATGTTCAATCATACCACAAGGAAATTTGTTCACCTATGTTTATAGCAGTATTATTTGTAATAGCCAGAACCTGGAAACAATTTAGATGCCCCTCAACTGAAGAATAGATAAAGAAAATGTAGTACATTTGTACAATAAGTTTTATTCAGCTGTGAAAAAAAAATGACATCTTGAATTTTTCATGCAAATGTGTAGAAAAAAAAAACATCCTGAGTGAGGTAACCCAGACCCAGAAAGATGAGCATGGTATGCCCTCATTCATAGGTGGGTATTAGCTGTGAAGCAAAGGTAACAAGCCTAAACCCAAAAACCCAGAGAAACTAAGTAGCAAAGAAAATTGTAAGAGAAACATACATAGGTTTCCCTGGGAAGGGGAAATAGAAAAGATCTCCTGAGAAAACTAGGAGCATGGGGGTGGGGGAAGAAGGGAGAGCAGAAGGGGAGAAGGAGAAAGGGAGGAGAACTTAAAGGAATGGGATGGTCAAGATGGGGAAAGGATAGAAGAGAGTAAGGAAAAAGATATTTTGATTGAGGGAGCCATTATGGGGCTAATAAGAAACCTTGCACTAGAGAAATTCCCATGAACCTACAAGGATGTCCCCAGCTACTTCCTAAGCAATAGTGGAGATGGTGTCTGAATTGGCACTGCCCTTTAGTCAGATTGATGAATATATTATATAACATCATAGAACCTTCATCCAACAACTGATGGAAGGAGATGCAGAGATCCACAGCAGATTACTGGTCTGAGCTCCCAAAGTACAATTGAAGAGTGAGATGTGTGAGAATATAAACAAGTGTCAAGACCATGATGGGGATACCAACTGAAACAGCTTATCTGAGCTAATGGGAACCCACCAACTCTGGCCTGACAGCAAGGGACCAACCTAGGCCTTCTGACTATGAGTGACAGTTGTATGGCTGGGGTAGAATGTGTGGATACTGGCAGTGAGACCAGAATTTATCCCTACTGCTTTTACTGGCTTTTTGGAACCCATTCTTTTTGGAGGAATATACTGTTCAACCTAGATATAGTGGGTAGGGCCTTGGTTCTATCTCAAAACAATGTGCAAGACTTTGTTGACTCACCATAAAAAGCCTTACCCTCTCTGAGAAGCAGATGAGGTGCAGGGTGGGGAGGAAGATGGAGGAAGTAGGAGGAGGGCAGGGATTTGCATGCAAAATGAGAAAAGACTGTTTTTTTAAAAAAAAAGTTCTAATTAAAATAATAATAAAAAATAAAAATAGCTCATGATTATTATCAAACTTTGTGGAAATGCTAGGGAATGACTTGGGATGGAGGCAATAATGGGTGGATTTTATCAAAATAACTATGCATGTGTATGAAATTCTAAAACAGTAACTGTTTTACAAAAACAATAAGATAAAGTAAATAAGCTAAAATTATTGCTTTATATTTATAAATGAAACTGATCTTTAGAAACTAAGCTTCAGTCAACTGTAAGTAGATGATGAAATTAAAAAGGTCCACTTTCTCTGACAACAATAGGAATGATTTTTCTTCAGACAACCTTTAAAATGCTAAATTTTCATCATTTGTATATGTTGAGTGCCTCAGGAAACAATTAAATTAGTAGTTCAGGAAAAAATAAAAGGTGTCTTCTAGAAACTTAATGTCTTAAAAGGAAGCTTCATTGTACCTACAAAGTTACAAAAGAGTTCAAGCATTGTCTGGTGTGTTGCGTACCAACAGGTAGCTTTGATGACCCTACGTTTTGTCATCCACTCCCTTTGTAATATACTGTCAACCCTAGTGAAAACTAGATCTAGTGATTTGTTTTAATTGTACTGTCAATTTATTGAAATTCAGAAATTATTTTCAATTTCTCAGTTGTAGTTTTCAGTATGCGATTTTTATCATCTCTACTGTGGTATGAATCCGGAGCTGAAGATAAATTTTCCTTAAGTACTCTAAACAAATATTGATGTAGAACCTAATATAAACAAAAATCTGTAAGAAAATCCTTGGTGTTGATATTGGTCTGCAGTAAGCTTCAAGTAGTTTAAGGAACTAATTACAAGTTATTTTTCCTTTGGTCAAGCCTATAAAATCTTAAAAGTTTTCTGGGGAAAAATTCTAGAAATTATTGAGAACTTGTGACAAAAGTCTCTGGGATTGAGGAATAGCAGCTCAGTCAAGAGACACACTTGAATGACAGAATGATGTGAGGAGGGAATTAGACATATTGATTCTGAATGTCATGACCTTGTATTCAGAGGATGGCACTTGCTACTCCAAAAAGTAAATGCAAAGTGATACAAGACAAGTCTACCATGAAGCTACCATGATGTCAACCTTGGATTGGGTTCTTTTGAAGCAGATTATTCCAATGGCTTTTGCAGAATTGTCCACAGTGGCTATACTGTAAAAAAATAAGAAAAACTGTAACAGAAGAGGCAAGCAGGAGGTTGACCCTAGGTAGATATGGTGTATTGATGTGAGGCCTCAATCAATTATGTAAAGTGATGGCTATTCAAAAATATTCCAATCTCAGGCAATTGGTGTCTATATCCTACTGTCATTCTGTGATGGAATATCCCCTCTGGGAAAGCTAGTCCTCTGCTGTTGCAACCATGCCCAGAGAAACACAAGTAGCTCTGAGAAATAAGCAATTTAATTATCTAGCAAATGATGAGAGGCAAAGTCAGTCCTTACAGAAGATATTTGGATGGATCATTATCTACTCTACAATCCTTCTAAGAGCTGAAGGAAAGTTTCTCATGGGAATGGGGGAAAGAAGAAGAAAAGAAACAAAAACAAACAAAAAAAATTAAAACAAAAAGTGAGAAAGAAATCTGCTTGGTCACTTTTATTCTCAGTGGTTCATACAGTCCCTGCTGAATTGTCCTTTCAGAACTGCCTAATGAAGCAACCATTCTTTTTATGTCACTGATAGTTTTATCAAAAATACATCTGTTGGGCCTGGAAATATGGTTCACCAGTTAATGCCCACTGGATGCTTTCCCAGAAGATCTAGATTCAATTCTAAGCACCTACGCAGAGGCTTCTAATAATCTAAGTCCTGTTCTGGAATCTGAGGGGGATATATATGCTTTTAGTGTCTAGATATCCATAAAAAATCATATACACACAAATATAATTAAATAATTTTTACAAATTAAAATCTACTAGTGTCACCTTGTTTTTCCTTCTCTACCTTACCATGCAAGCATTGTTTAACTTCAGGGAACTAGAAAAAAATTGATTTTCTACCTTATATACTACTGTCTCATCCTCCCATTTCACTGGTTGAAGATTCTGACCCTGGATTTACCTGGTTCATTTGCCTGTGAATCATACAAAGCATGTCTATGGATTATGACTGTCAGAGCTACAAAGGGAGATAGGAATATTGATCCTAGCTGTTTCAGTTGGTATAATCTACTGTTTTACCTTAAAGATGAAGTTGAAGTAGATGGCCACAAAAAATTAAAGTGGCACAGCCATATTTGCATCCATACTTGTCTAAAAGTTACATTTGTCATTTTAAAATCTGTTTTCTATCACTATAAATGAGTAATAAACATATATGTTTTGGGATAATTGGTAAGAATAATCCTATGTCTTCTATTTACTTAGACACAAAAAAGTCATGGAATTTCTCTAAACTGGGTGCATTTTCTTTATAGGAATATTCTAGAAAAATGTTTCAAAAATTATTCTTTAGTACCCATGGTGACATGACAAAAATCATTTTTATTTAATCTTCTATCATACCTTTTTACCTTCAAAACAGCCCTGTAAAAGATTCTTAGTTTGTTGTATCAAACTTAATACAAATGAAGTGCATTGTCTTCATCAGGTCATACATACAACAGCATAGTGTAGATCATCAGCACAGCGAAAGTGCTATATTCACAGCAATTAGGTTTTTTTAAAGTTGTGTAAGAATTGTAACAACTAATTTTAATGAGTATAATAAACAATTAAGTATAAATATAGTTTTCTTAATTTACTGTTTTGAAAGATTCAGCATTAAAGTTCATGGAAGGCTTGAAATTAACTAGAAGGAAAATTTTTGCTTAGTATGTGTGTTAGGTCATAGGTTCAATCCCCAACACTTGGGGATAAAGTATTAAAGAAAAAAATACAGCATTTTCTTCTCACTCCATCCTTACTCTCTCACCTCATCTATTACAAAAGTTTTGTAAAAGTATTGATTTGTCAATTTGTATGTGTTTGTGTGTTTGCATAAGATTATGTGTAGTGTACCGAGTATACCCAAGTATTCAAGAAAGTAGGAAGGCACTGGAACTTCTGGAACTGTAGTCCCAGGCAGGTATAGCTGTATGATATGGGATCTAGGAGTTGAATCTGGGTGCTTGGAACGTTACCCAGTTCTTCTGGAAGAGTAAATGTACTCTTAACTACTGAGCTATCTCTCTAACTAAGCAGTTCTAAACCCATGGACCAGGACCTCTTTGGGAGATGAATGACCCTTTCACAAGGGTTGCATCTCAGATATCTTTCATATCAGACATTTACATCACAATTCATAACAGTATCAAAATTACAAATATGAAGTAGCAATAAAATAATTTCATGGTTGGGGGTCACTACAACATGAGGAACTGTATTAAAGGATCATAGCATTAGATAGGTTGAAAACCACTGATATTTCTTACAAAATGATTTTTATTAAACTTTTGGTGTGCCTTTATATTACATTCTTTTACTAATATTTATAAGCCTCTTCTAAAGGTACCCAAGCAATAAAAAGTCATGCTCATTTGTATTTTTTTATAGTTCCCCAATGGACTTTGGTATGTTATATATTCTTCAGATCCTTTTTTGATTCTTTTAATTAATATTTTTACTTAAAATATATATTTATTATAGCCTTTATCCTCACCCAAATTTTTTCAGATGGTTTCAACCTTCGTACCCACCCAAAAGTGAATAGGACAAAAAAAATAGCAAAACTGAAAATAAAAGATAAAACCTTAGAGCTCTCTTCTGTGTTGGTCAAACACTCCTGACCATAGGTCTACCATT
This sequence comes from Dicrostonyx torquatus, assembly GCA_028555095.1. Classification (NCBI taxonomy): domain Eukaryota; kingdom Metazoa; phylum Chordata; class Mammalia; order Rodentia; family Cricetidae; genus Dicrostonyx; species Dicrostonyx torquatus. The sequence continues at coordinate 4,524,689 of JAQHUG010000083.1, read as the reverse complement.
GAGTGTGGTTGATATACCCAGAGACACTATTATTTGAGAAAACTGATTTTCCCTTTGTCAGCAAAGGTATCAATTACAAATAAATACCTTCTTGGTTAGGGGTCAGTCTTTGTGTCCACTTCTTCTCAGTGTTGGGATTTATGTCTGGTTTGAACTAGTGAAGGTCTTATGCATGCAGTGACAATCTCTACAATTTCATATGTGTTTAAATCCTAATGTATCTGGAAGACTGTTTTCTTGAAGTCAACCACCACCCCTATCTTCTATAATCTTTCTGTCTCTCTTCTGCATAGACTCCTTAGCCTTGAAGAAAATGATTTGCTAAGGACATTCCTTCTAGGGCTGGGTGTTCCAGACTCTCTCACTCTCTGCATGTTGTCACCCTGTGCATCTCTGTGTTCATTCCCATGCACTGGAAGAAGAAACTTCTGATGAGAGATGTGTTCTGCTCTGCTCTATGGTTATGTGTGTTAGGGTTTCTATTGCTGTGAAGAGACCCCATGACCTTGATAATTCTTGTAAGGGAAAATATATAATTTGGGTTGCTTGCATTTTCAGAGGTTTAGTCCATTGTCATCATGGCTGGGAATACAGTGGTGTCTCCATCTTGATATGCAGGCAACAGGATGTGGACTCAGTGTCACACCGAGGGCATGAACAAAAGGGATTTCAAAGGCACTCCCATGTGATATGCTTCATCCACTCCTTTTAGGAACCATTTTCTTTCAAACCACCACATTCCACTCCCTGACCCCAAAAATCTTGCAGTCGTATTACAATGCAAAAATTTATTCAGTCAAACTTCAAAAGATCCTATAGTTCATCACAGTCTCCACAGTGATTGAAAATTCAAAACCTCTTCTGAGATTCGTGCAGTCTCTTAACTGGAATCAATATAAAATAAAAATTAAAAAATACAAATCACATGCTTCTAGCACATATTGGCACAGGGTATACATTGCCATTCCAAAACTTAGGAAAGGGAGCATAACAAGGAAATACTAGACCAAAGCATGAACAAACACAGGCTAGGAAAACTCTAAACCCTGCATCTCCATGCCTGATGTCAAAACACTCTTCAGATCTCCAACTCCTTTCAGCTTTTTGACTGCAATACACTTCTTTCTCTTGGACTGATTCCACTCTTTCTTAGAAGTGTATTCCATGACTCTGGAATCTATGACATCTTGTGGTCTCCAAGGCAATCCAAGATTCAACTTTAGAGCTTCACACTATGGCCTCTCTAGGCTTCCATTCATGAACATACCTGATAAGTCTCTGGTCTCAGAGACTTTCCTTATTCACAGAGGCAAATTCCATTGTCTCTTTCTTCTTTCCTTAACTCTTTGACTACATGACTGAAGCAGACAAGTTCTGCTGCTTATTGACTCTGAAACATGGCCCCCTTGTTCAATTACATATTCACCAGTTCTCTGTTATTCACTGCATAATCTTGGCTATCCTGAAACAGGATCTCTAGACAAAGCTGGCCTCAGACTTAGAGATCTGCCAGCCTCTACCTTTGTAATGCTGGGATTGAAGGTGTGAACCACCACACCTGGCTCTAAGATTGTCTTTAGTTTCTTTTCACTAGTTAAAAATGTAGCTGGGTGGGATTTGCCCTGAGTTCACCCCTTGCTTTATTGTACATTTTAAATCTGCTTAGCTCATTGAAAAGAGGATTTAGTGCTATTCTACTTCCAGTGGCCCTTTGCTAAATAGTTCCTTTTTTATTTTTAATTTGCTCAACTTGCTCCTTTCATTATAAAATCTTAATAAGAGTTACTAAAAATAATCACACAATAGTTTATACTAGACTGTTTCGATCTTTTTTCTCTGCCAACTAAATTTATCAAAACTCTTCACTTTAGTCTTAGGCAGACTCTTCAGACAAGGGCAAAGAATTCACCAAAATAACACAAAGACTATCTCCTAGTAACATGCTAAAGTTTATCTCCTCTGACACATCTTTAACCTGCCATCAACAATTCAAATAACTCTTAGTACCAGTGTCTTCTATGTTGCTACTATTATGGCTCATTAAGCAATGATTACAGCATTCCACTGCTTTCCAAACTCAAGATATCAAGGTTCAAATTGTCCCAAACAAAAGCATGGTCAGGCTTATCACAACAATCCCCCTATTCCTGGTACCAAGTTTGTATTAGTTAAGGTTTCATTGCTGTGAGGGGATACCTTGACAGCAGCAACTGTTATAAAGAAAAAATATTTAATTGGGGTGTTTTATATTTTCAGAAGTTTATTTCATTATCATCATGGATGGGAACATGGCAGTATGCAGGCAAACATGGTGCAAGTTACATCTTGATATGTGGGCAGCAGATTGTCACATTGAGAGAAGTATGTGCAAAAGAGACATCAAAGCCCACGTTCACAGTGACACACTGCCTTCAACAAGACTACACTTTCTAATGGTGCTATCCCTTTACTGGCCATTTTCTTTCAAACCACACAAAAGTTACAACAATATGTCTTTAAGAGTCTTATTATTGCTATGTTCCTTTAGCAGAAAAAATAGTAGTAGAGCTCATGACGATTTATAGCCTTATGTTATTGGTACTTTAACAGGATTTGTTTTGAGTTCCATCTCATGGAGTAAAGCCTAAATCTAATCAAAAAGTGGTTGATTACTCACATGATATGTTACTCTTGCACCAGTATGTCTTGCAGGTAGTGTGCTGTGGAAGGGTTTGTAGCTGGCTGATATTGATTTTTCTCTTTCTGTAGCATATAAAAAACCTTTAAGGACCATGAACAGTTGTCAATAGAGTGAACTTTTTAGTTAGGCACTGCTTAATTTCTTCATGTTTGATAACATGAGTAAGGAGTATCTTCAGCAATATGATCATACTGTCAGGTTGCAGAGGTCTGTGATGTTTTGAAAGTCTATGAGATACCTTTGGCTCTTGACTCAACAAGAAACAATCCACTCTCAGCACTGGAGGTTTGACTTAGTACCATAAGATGGATAGTTTGAACATAAAATCCGTCAACTATTACAAATTGACTTCATTTAAATTCCTTTAAAAAAACATGTAATTTAGGCTTTTCATGGCGGCGGATCCTTGGTGAGTTCCATAGCTTCAGATCCACCTGCTCAACTGAGGGTAAGACCAAACTCTAGCCCCCAGGTGCTCTGCTCGATTAGGAGATAACCTCTCCCCTTCCCCCAGCTTTTCTGTGTCCCACATCCCAGAGGGTCCCTGGGCAAGGCTCCCCTTTGACGGGACCCCAGTTCCCCGTGGGAATTGGCCTGCGGCAGGGCTGGGACCTTGGACTAGGATGGGTCCAGCATAAA
>JAQHUG010000083.1:4468902-4510736 GCA_028555095.1 Dicrostonyx torquatus | reverse complement strand
TTATCCTCTATGGAAACAAAAGAAGAACATCTTTTCCAAAGCAGCATATCTGTAGACTCAAATTTTAAATTAAAGATACCTTCAAAGTAGATATATTGATTTCTTAGCCCTTTCACAGTCAAAAAATCCAAGAAAACACAGTAATGTACATATTCCAGACTCACTGTGTATTTTTATGTGGCTTATTATTTTGTTACTCCTTTAATCTAAGACTGTACTGTCTCTTTAAAGACTTTGTTTCATTATTTTATGAACCACTTACTTCCTTTTAAAACTGTCTATACATTTTTTTTCTTTTCTTTCCCAAGCCTACACACATTAACACTGTGACCCATTTAGAGGTCTTTTCCATCTGTATTTGCCTTTATTGTGTATCTGTAATTATTTTCTCACCAGAAGTATCTCTTAAAATGCTAAGTGCTTCTTGAGAATCTATACTGTGGCATTGCTAGGGGTAATTCAGCCCTGCCTGCTTATTCAGCCCAGTCCAGCATGATGGAGCTATTCACTGCCTCTGAGAGCCATGCTTACAGTCCCATTTTTAGGCACACAGCCAGTCTACATTACCATTAAGCAAGTTGTAGCAGTCTGCTCACAAACCCCATTTAAATGCTCAGTCAACTGAAAGAGCCAAAGGTCGCACTGGCAGCATGGCCCAGAAAGCCAGCATTTTAAAACAGTGTGGATTTTTTCTGCTATTTCTAAATCAGTAAGAGCTTTTTTAAAGGAGTCATGCTTCTAGCAAGCAAAGCCCACCCCAAAAAAATGCCACTACTAAACCATGCTTAACTCTGTTCTTTTGTGTCTAGGATTCCTTTTTAAGCTTTCTCAGGTTTGACATGGCTTTAGTCAAACATGTTGGAACACCAAGTTGTAGTGCTTCTTTGTTTCCCAGCTGCCTGATGGCTCAGACATGAAAATCCTTTGATGGAGTTGAAGAATTTATAGTTATAATTATAGATTTCTTTAGTTATAATAAAAGATAAAGTAGATATAAATATTGTAACTATAATTCTTGCTTGATAACTGTTTTGTTATATGTAATTTTACTATGTTAAAGTTAAAACCTTCCCTTTTTTTTCAACAAAAAAAGGAGAAGTGATGTAGAATTCCCCTCTGTATGCTGTGATTACCATTAATGCATAAAGAAAACTGACTTGGCCTGATAGGGTATACCAGAGCTAGGTGGGGAAAACTAAACTGAATGCTGATAGGGAAAAGGCAGAGTAGAAGAAAAGTCATGGAACTGCTGCCAGAGACAGACATGCCAAAACTTTGCCATTAAATCACTTCCATGTGGCAATATACAGATTAATGGAAATGGGTTAAATTAATGTTAAGAGCTAGCCAATAAGAAACTAGAGCTAATGGGAAAAGCACTGATTTAATTAACACAGTTTCTGTGTGGTTATTTCGGGGCTGAACAGCTGGGAACTAACAAACAGCCTCTTACAGTAAAAGTGTGGTGGTGGGGGAAGAAGGTAGGACATAGGAGCAGAGGAAGGAAGAAGGAGAGGGGGAGGAGAACTTGAGAAAACAGGATAGTCAAGATAGAGGAAGGACAAAGGAGAACAAGAAAAAAGGTATCTTGATTGACGGATCCATTATGGGACTATCAAGAAGCATTGAACTTGAGAAATTCCCAGGAATCCACAAAGATGAGATCACCTAAGATCCTAAGCAATATTCAGGTATAACTGGCCTTGCTTTATAGCTGGTCAAATTGATGAATATTTTAAATGTCATCATAGGACCTTCATCCAGCAACTAATGGAAACAGAGGCAGAGATCCACAGCAGAGCACTGGGATGAGCTCCCAATGTCCTGTTGAAGAGTGGAAAAGGTGAGAACATGAGCAAAGAGGTCAAGACCATGATGAGGACATGCACTGAAACAGTTTACCTGAGATAATTCTCACCAACTCTAACGGTACAGGGAAAAAAACCAGCATAAGACCATACTGGACACTATGAATGTGGGTGACAGCTGTATGGCTGTAGCAGACTGAAAATCCACTGGCAGTGGCACCAGGATTTATCCCTACTGCATGTACTGGTATTTTGGGAACCATTCCCTTTGGATGGATACCTTGCTCAGCACAGATATAGTAGAATGGGCCTTGAATATTCTCAAAGCAATGTACTTTACCTTCTCTGAGGAGTGTGTGGGGTGGGGAGAAAGTGGGGGAAATGGGAGAAGGGGAGGGAATGGGAACTAGGATTTGTATGAAAAATGAAGAAGATAGTACTGTTTTCTTTTAAAAAATAAAAAACTTTATCAATCAAGTCTTTATTATTTCCGACCTTGCCATGTGATCAATCTGTGATTTTCATGCTACCTATACAAATGGGTATTTGGATCATGGGTTTACAGCTCTCGGGTGGAAAGCAAGACACTGAAGTTTATCACCTGTTTGGTGAATGAGAATGGAGAAAAAGGTTTAAAATGGGGCTGTTTTATCTTCCATGTTTTCTTAGCTGTTCACATTCATGTCTCTAGAAAAAGAATTCCCAAAACAATCTCAGTTAATTTACACAGAGATTGCATTTTTTAGAGACAGTAATTCAGACATTGGTTACAGTCTGGACATCTTATCTTGCTGCCTGTAGATACAATCTATTGGATCAAAACATGGAATAAAGGTAGAATTTACATAGTCCTATGCCCTGATCAAATGTCATCATTATAATGTCATCACTTGGGGAGAGATCATTTTAAATTAAAATGGAAGTTCTGTTTAAAGATGCACATGATCATTGGTCACATGTTGTTGACAGAGGTTTCTGTCCTGCACAGTCCTGTTGCTAATCAGTTCCAAAGAAGCACACAGAGGCATACATTAATTATAAACTGTTTGGCCTATTTTCTGGGAATGTGGGTATACTTTTCTTAGACTATTTCCTGCTGTTTGGGGGCAGTGATAATCTTATGGGGACCTAGAGAAAACTTAGAATTATAGTCAAGTCCTGACTGGAATATTCTGTGAGACTTGATCATCTCAGTCAATGGTCTTGAGGCTGTTATGGATGTAGAATTCAGAGGAAACTCCAACAGAGGTCCTCTGGAATGTTGGATCATTTGGGCCATCCACTCCTATCAGAGATTTTTCAGGGTAGTCTTCCTTGAGCAAACCTAATTTTTCTTAACCAAGAATGAATCCACAGCCTCTCATTTTCTGTGGAGATAAAAGCAAAACTTCTTATCTAAAGTAACATACTCTTTGACTTAAACTCTGAAGTCAAAGCATTTTCAAACTATGTATGCTGTATTAATCCAGCAGTATTCATAATCAAATGTCTTTTAGCAGCTGTTGTTCCTTCCTCAGCCATCAACCATTCAAACCAACATACAGTATCCAGATTTTCTGTGTATTTTACAACTTTATGTGGCTTTATTTTAAACTATATTTCTTTTATTTCTGTTTTTAATTTTTTTGAGAACAGGATTTCTCTGTGTATCTTTGGTTGTCCTAGAACTCACTCTGACCAGGCTGTCCTTGAACTCACAGAGATCCACCTACCTCTGCCTCCCAAATGCTGGGATTAAAGGTGTGTGCTACCACACCCAACTACTCTCTTTTTTTTTTTAAGGATTTTATCCTTTTCCTTTTCTTCCCCAAATCTCTCTATATTTTTAAACACATTGTGAACCATTCAGAGATTTTCTTCATCTGATCTACCTTTACTGTATAACTCTCTTTTTCTGATCACATGAGTCTTTAATTTGCTAAGGAATATGGCTAGGATTAAAGCCATGGCTTTGACTGCTGGATCCATCCCATTTCTTAGCTTCCTGAGTGTCTAGCTTCATGACGGGGGTACTGGTGGGAACCATGTTTATTGCCACCACTTTATGGAGTTTCAAGGTCCCTGCCACCACCAAGAAGCATGGTGTCAGCTATTCATAAACACCATTTAAGTGTTTTGTGATGAGGCCTCTTAAAAAAGCTGCAAGGTTTTTGTAGCTAGAGTTGAGTTAGGAAGCCGCTCTTAAAATAGACACAATTGCCTCTCACAAACAGAGCCCACCTGAGAAAAATGCTGCTACCAAGAAGTCATATTTAAGTCTGCTCTTTTGTGTCTAGGATTACTTCCCAAACTCTCTCAGATTTTATGTGGATACAATTGTCCGTGTTGGTGCCATTTGTTGACTAAAGTTTCTGTTCTACACAGTCCCTCAGCCATTCAATCCCAAAGAAACACATAGAGACCTACATTAATTATAAATGGATTGGCCTAGTAGCTCAGGTATTCTTATTAACTAATTCTTACATCTTATATTAATCCATAATTATATTAGCCTTCATGACTGTCACATGACCACTGCCATTCATGTATAATTTCAGCTACAATGATCTATAAGTCAGTGTGACTATGACTTAAGAAATAATTTTCCAACCAATCCCCTAATGAATGCCAGGTATAAAATTATCAAATATCTGCTTATCTTAATTCAACCCAGCTGAGGTTTCTGTTGTAATAGGATGCAATGTTTCCTGCAGTATTCCTCCAGGTAAGGCAGTTAGTGGAGCAAGACAGGGTCCCCATGTTTTCTTCTAAAATTTCATAATTTATTGTTTAAAACAGTGTGTCGATAGTAAATAAGGTTCAATGTGGCATTTATCAAGGGATAATTATCACTAATCTTCTTTGATATTAGTACTGAAATATATGTATTGAGGCAAGATTTCTCATACCTACATAATTAACAAGGAAATTCAATGTTCTATATGAAAGTTAGAAATCAGAAAGCAATCCTCCAAAGCGTAAATAAATATGATTTACTTTGTTCCTGATGTATTTATTAGAGGAAAATATGGCACTTTAATATTGATATTTACACAGTCCATACATGACAGAGCAGAGTCAAGTATAAAACCCAGGTTTTCCCTTTGGAGACCAACAGTAGAGTTTAGTTGCCAACTTCTAACGTGACTGAAGAGTGTTGATCGACCAAGGGATAAGATCCAATCACAAGGAATTCTGTCTTATCTGGATTCAATTTTAGAAGAATTTGGCAATTGCCCTATATCAAGTCAGCCAGCCAAATAAACAGATCCACTGAAAAGAGCTTGTATAACATTTCTTGCAGCAGAGCGAGTGATCTGCATGTCATCTGTGTGTATGTGGCTGAGCAGAGCTTGTCTTCCAGAGCTGTGCACATGTTGGTGTATAAATCTCTGTAGCGTGCAGATCCGACTCAGAGGGTCCTGAAGATGCAAGGGACAGAATCTGTTGAAAACTTGTAGCTGAAGGAAACTGGAATTAAGTAAGAACAAAACAAACAATGCCACATAGACTTTTGTAGGGTTGAAAGGCATTTTAATGAATTTCCTGTTGCAAACAGAGGAAAGACCCTGCAGGAGCAGGACCAGATAGCCAGAGAAAGCGTCTGCTAGACAGTCAGACAGATCCTAATACAGAGAAGGGCAATTTATGTGCTATGAAAGGACAAAAATCCTGACTGAAATTCATTCTAGATCTGATGACAGTTAAGATATTCCCAGAGCCACCTAGCATTGACTCTCTTCCTCTGGTCTTAGTTAAATTAAAAAAATATAAGGTGATATATGTTAGGCATTTTGTCCTTTGTGAACAAGACCTTTTTTTCTTAAAGAAAAGTTACAATTGCAGATTCCAAATATGATGGCAATTTAACAGAAGTCAGAGATTAACCACGAGGGTTAAGCTAAACCAAGAAAACCGAGACAGCCTTTTGCCAGGGAGGAAGGCCATGGATTAGGGACTGGAAGTGGTTGGCTAAAGCTTTGGGATAATATCATTTAAATCCTCAACAGAAAGCAAATTAAACTGCAGGAAATCTTGATTGCCAGATTTATATGGACAAAGTGAACTCAAAACTTCTAAGAATTCCTGTGTTGAGAATCAAGAAATGTCATCAGAGAAAATATTGAAATCTCTCAGAATAAGCAATTTCAAAGACTTTAGGGTGGCAGACACAAAACTAATTGACAAAATTCCAGAAAAGAGGATCAGGCCATCTTATGAGCCAGAGAGACTACAGGAGCTGCCCAGGAGAGAGCTCTTAAAGGGGCCTCATCGCATTTATCTCCCAAACAGATATTTCTTTTTCTCGTTGTTTGTAGGCAGTTTTACATTTAAATGAAAACAATTATTTGTGTGCTACCTACTTCTGCATCTGGAATGAAGCAGGTCCATGCAATGTTCAGTGTGATTTCACTGACAATGCTGAAAAAGAAAAAAAAAAAAAAAACACAATAGCTACATGTGTATCTTACTTGCTCTTATTTTCCCATAGAAGATGTCTGACATTACATCTCTGACACCCAACCTTTTCTCAAGACTCGGTCCAAGTGGACTGTGGAGCTTTGTAAGTGTGGCAAATAATGGTCATTATTTTAAAGGCATAGAATTAGAGTGACAGAAGATTGGATGTTTTAAATGGGTGTCTCGTATGTAGAATCTAATCGCCACCATCTGACGTCTGTAGGTAGGATATATTTGGTGAGCAAAATTCTTGACAGATTTTCTTTTAAGTGTGAAATAAAAGCCTGGTGTTCAAAAGAGCCATGAGAACTAATGGAAATCTGACTGATTTTTTTTTAGACTGGAACAAAAGAGATCTGTGAGGCTGTCACCTTTACCAGCACTTCAAGGGACACAGAAAAAAACCAGAGCACTCTTAGGACAAGCTAAACATATCATGCCAGGTTATCAGAATTTCAGTCAATGTTAAGAAGGCCCCTCTAAGGTCAGGCTGGATATGGTATGCCATTCTACACAGAGGCTCAGAAAACTCCAACAGGGTTGAGCCAAGTATACATTTGTCTCCAATGAATCAGGTTGTATTGTTAGGGGACTCATATGGATAATCTAACATTTACAGAGAAGAAGACTTGGAGATAGTGAATTAAGCCTACAAATGTTGGGATATTATTCCTGGGTAGAAACACTAGAATGTAAGTAAAAGAAGACAGGTAAAGAGGGATGCGTGGTCTACTCATGTTGCCCTATATAATGTGGATCTTTGAAACTGTGCAAGAGTCCATAACAAACTGAGGCGTTATGAGTGCTTAAATTGGCCTTTATGGAACTGCCATGTGAAAATAATTTAGGTTTTTTAAGATGTAAACACCAAAAAGAAGCTAACAGTGAGAGTCCAATTTATTATGTCATAGTTTGCAAAATTTTCCCAATGGAACAAAATGTTGGAGTGTGTGATTGCACACACACACACACACTTTTACAGCATTTCACAGATATTGAATATTTCAGATGGGGCGACAGACGTCAAACCCAGCAATTCCTGACAGTCAGGTAACAAAGAAGAAATATGTTTTCAACACTCTGGTGCCCACCCCTGCCCCACATGGCTCCGAGAAAAAGTGGGAAAACAAGGATCTGCTTTGCCTAGCAGCTTTCTCATCTTCATTCTAAATCTGGAAAAAAGAATACGAAAAGTCCAAGCAAGGGTTAAACAGAAGCCCGAGCTACTTGGCAAGAGAGCAGTAAATCCACTAAATCTCAGTCTAACAGGAAAGGCAAACCCAGTAGCTGCACGTTCATAAAATCCGAGCTCCTGAGACATATTCTCCCCGAGTACGCTAGACACTCTACACCCGATGGGAAGAACTTATCAGACTTTGTGGAGACAATTAAAACTAAAATTACGCAGAGCTTTTTACTTCATTTGTCTTACACAAAATTTATCATGGATGAAATGTTTGTTTTCTTTTCATTGTGTCCTGTGGGGTTGTCTCCCAACATCAGTTTCCAAAGCCCCTGGGGTATTGCTGTTGATTCCAGCGACACCTACTGGTAGAAGCAGAGATTCTCCCCAGACGTCTCACGCAAAAAACTCATGCTAAATTGCCTTTGGAACTAAAGGGAAACCTCCTATTTCATACCACACTTTATCCCTTTAGCCGATATAATGCATACGATCACATTAAAGGAGTTATATAAGATATCTTATAAATATCACAGAATTGGTTAATTTTGCGCCATTTCTCCTTGTCATTGTAATGTTTGCCACAAGAATGGCTATGTTCTGAGAAACGTTCTGTCCTCGGTGCAGTAGTCATTGTCATGTGAATGAGCTATCATTCAGTCCTAAAGCCTGAGATCTTTTATTCTTACTTCTGTGACATTTGTATTACAGGGACAAAGGCTAAAGCATGAAAGGAAAATGATACAAATTCCATTCAGCTTCTTTCGTTATAAATTCTCACTCTGCGCTTCTTTCACACCTAGTACTAAAAAGTAGTTTTTCCTATAGGAAAAAATAATAAAAGACTGAAGGAAAGAAGGAAGGGAAATGGAAAAAATAACGAGTTAATGAAGCCAACCCTCTCCTGTGCCCTCTTTTAACGGTTTGCCGCCACGTTTAACACTGGGAGTACATTGCCACTGAAGACATCAGAGCAAGACAGGGACCCTGAGCCATTTCCGCCCACAGACCCACAACAGAGTGCTGCTTTGTTAGAGTTGAGCTGCGATGCAGGGCATGAGTGGCTCACTACCGCAGGATGGATTACAGAGTACACCAGATCTTGAATCACACATAGGATGAGGGGCTCCGTGACACTCAAGGTAACCATCTCTGACCGGCTTCTCAGAAGTCTTCAACACTCAAGGCAATATAGTAAATGATTAAAATGTTCACATGTTCCACTACATTATCTTTCTTCTTCTTTTCCACACTTTCAGTTACTTGGGGGTTAGACTAGAAGCAATCACCAAAGCCTGAAATAGCATTTTTTTTAAATAAAAGAAAGAAAGTAAAGCTTAAAAAATACAATATTAAAAATCAAAAGTACTTTGCTACGTGGCACATTTCTGAGCTAATTTTAATACATTATGTAGGTTTTTACATAAAATTCTCTATATTTTCAGTGTATTTATCTAAATGTTTTATTAAGAATTTGTTCTCATCGGCACTTAGATGGCTGAAGTGTAGTTAGTATTTAGAATATATCATTTCTCTGAAGCATCCTAACCCTTTCAAACAGAAACATACCAGATAGATTATGGAGGAGAAAGAAATTGTTGTTAAAAGATACGATCTAAATATAGGTCTGATACTTTACAAAAATAAATAGAATATAATGTTAAAAATATGTTAGTATAGAATTGGGCTGAAGAAAAGAAACAGGGACATAAAGGCTCAAAATGTTCATTATTAATCCTTGACCTTCACTTCCAGCATTTATCCTATAAGAGCAATATTAAAGAATTTGAAACTCTATTCCATAATAATTTTTAAAAATGAAAAACCATAATTACACACACAGACTTATAAACATATATGTGTATGTATGTATATATCTATACACAGAGAGAGATGACATCTTTGTGTATATTATTATATAATCTATTAGGAGACTGTGTCATTGTTTTTGACCCCTGAGGGAAAGGACAGTCAGAATATTTAAATGTATTTCTATAACTAAATATTTCAAAATATTTGAACTAGAATTTCTTTAGTTTATATGTAACTAACAGTTCTTTGATCATTTCTTTCATATTGTGAAGCTTTAATATTAACAGATGGTCACTGAGAGCGATAGTCATAGACCTAAGGAGCTGTCATTAGTCAAATGGAGAGCACTGCTTAATTTTAAAATCATGGGTGGCAAAAGTTGCATCTTTATTCTACACATTACTCAATGTCTGTCATTCACAGCCCTTTTCTGGTAGACATGCAGATGTGTGAGTGTGTGCTTCTTTACAGTAGAACACAGTGCTTTCAGCCTCAGAAAAATACAAGCAAATAGTCAAATGGTGGTGCAATTATACATATAGCCATTTAAAGATACCAATCTACTTTAAATTCTCACTATAATCGCCTAAGCTTTAATTTTAACTTCACAATTAAAAAATACATACTCATCCTTTTACATATTTGCTCACTTATTTAAAGAATTGGCTTTACAAAAAGGCAAACAGAACTACAACAATGTATATGTGGTACAATTTAGGCTTGATGCTTCCTGATACAATTTAGTTTAAGAAAAAGGAAGATCTATCTCATTTATGCACCGTAAACCTCAAGCCAAAACTTTAAAATATATTCCATGACAAGACTTAAAATTCTTTAACTATGCTTTGCAATTGTTTGCTCAGCATTTTGGCCACACAGGCTTTTCAGTCTTGTCTATTATAGATCAGCAGTGGATCCCCAGAACATATGCTGATATTGGTTTGGATCATCACTCAACACAAAATGCTTCATTTGCGATGAAGGTAGGATTAATGCGCTCTGATTTGCAGAAGCAATGCTGTTGTCCCTTTCCCATTTGCAACAGATTCTCAGGTAATTCTCCATCAGCAACTACAAAAGGAGCATCACCTGCAAGAATGAGCTTTGCAAGCAGCGATGAGCAAGATCAACATCCACACCCCCCCCATCCACCTTAAGAGAGGCAGAGCACCCACTGAGAAAGGGAAAGCTTTCTGGCATGAACACAGCAAACATGTGGCTTGCGTTAAGATTTCTCTGAATCAAACAGACAAGAGCAAAAAGAAAAAAAAAATGAATGAAATCCATCAAAGAACATTCTGAAATAAGTGTCTGACTTTGTCACTCATATAATTCCTATTTCTTGATCAAAGAATTAATCTCCTGAAAGTAGTTACTGAAGACAAACACCACATATAGTCATAAAGCGACCAAATTTCTCAATAAACAGAAAAGATATTTGGGTGCATTTTATCAGCTAAAATATAACAGCAGAAACATATACTATTTTAGCATTATATTTAAAATATAATAAGAGTTATGTTTTAAATAATTTTATTGTGTTTTCACTATGATGTATTGACTGGAAGATAATAGTATAGCAAATAAATGATAAAAATAAAAAAACGGTACTGGGAAATGTAGAACACAACATTAAATTCAAAGAAGAAACTGAAAATTTTAAATTGCAGAAAACTAAGACCAAAGCGTATATCCATAAGATTCAGTTCTACAAGACTATAGAACAAAAGAAACAAAGAGAGCAACATACATTTTAAGAAGAGATATAAAACTTTTATTCAGGTAAGAAAAGATCATAAACTGAAAAGAAGAAAAACCTAAACTGAGAAGCAAATACATGAAAACGAAAGAGACTGCAAGGGGGAAAAAAGACAAGGAAGAGCACAGAATGGCAGGGGCCTGAGGGACTCAGAGAAAAAAAGGAACAAGAAAGTTAAAAATCATAAAGAAAGAAAGACAGGAAAAACTGTAGCAAGAGACACAAAGAAAGGACACAGAGAAAACAGGACAGAAGAAGATGGTTAAGAACAATTGAAAAGTAGAAACAAAAAAGTTAAGAAAAAATCCACAAACTATTTAGTCATTACAGAAAAGAGCCCAGTTGTATGTGTGTGGCTTTTGTGCTGTAAGTAGGAAATGTTCTGGTTTCTGTAAAGCTGTTTAGAAATCTGTTCTTAGTTCAATTTGGGAATATAAAAAATATAAGCCATCTAAGGATTGACCATACCAATTTTATCTTTCATTTTAATGGATATTTTTATGGAAACAGCAGGTTTTGTATAGGTATTTGAAATAGGTATTTGAAATATTAGGTTCAAATATTTAGCAAACTTTATACAGAGTTAAATATAGGGGCTATTGTTATCGTGGCTTTTCTTCTATTGTCAACGAGGAATGGGTTTATCTCAAATGCTAAAATAACATTGAACACTACAAATTTTAAGGAAATATCAACAAATATGCCCATCTTATATTGATGTTTTAGTTTTGATGAGTTTTTCCATAAAATAGAAGAAGAATACTTTGCGAATAATTTGCTGTTTATTTTGAATAGGCATTCTCTTGGTTTATACTGATTAAATACATATATGCCTATGTATGAGCATGCACATGTATGGAAAATCAGATTTCTAATGCACAAATCATTACATTTTGAATGATGTATTATGTTTGGTTTGTGTCGTCCTTCAAATCTACATTTTTATGATGCGAATTAGCCTTTCATTTTTCAAAATATCTTTAAATACGTAGCCAAAACAGTCAAAACTATTACAGTTCTATTATTTTATTTGTAGAAAAGAAAGGGAGACATTGTCATAGTGATTGTAATTTCGACAGATGTTCAGTTGTAGCAAAGGCAGAATTGATCTCTGGTAGTTAGTTATGAGTGGTATTTTAATCCAGTAGAACAATACTGCAAGGCAGTAGATGAATAGATAATTCTGATAACTAATTTTGTGTATACTCTGGAGAAAAATATGATCTAACAAATCTTTAGTATAAGCTTTCATCATCTGTCAAGGAATTGATTACCATAGTTTTTAAAATAGTTTCTTACATACTGTTTTTTCTGACTTCATTCTGCTTATTCAGCCACAGAAAGCATTTAAAAACTGGAATCAAATGTGAGCTCCACAGAAACTTGACCATGACATCATTATCTTACAACTTCTATATTTAGAGATTTGTCTAGACTGCATTTGGCATAGTAAGCTCTCAATTCGTGTAGTTAATTAAAAATGAGCTGTGATAGAAAGCATGTAGAGCATTCTTTCTTTCAGTAACTAATTGTACAAGTGAAATATGGAAAAGAAGCCTCTTAGAAAGATCCACGTGAAAATAATAAAGTATCTTGGGCACAAAATTCAAAATGGGTCAACAGAGTAGTTTTAAATGCTCTTTAAAAAAAATGCCTCCACTCTAAAGAGACCCGACCAGAATACGATATGTGAGCACCTGATTTTTCTGAGCACAAGTGAGAGATAGTTCTCACTGTCTGACATGCTCAAATTTCTGTTTGACACATGAGCTGTGTCTGGTGAAGAAATGTTTTAGTAGTTTTTAAGGAAATTTCCCAGGGCTTCAGGAAGTTTAGTCTGAAGAAGGAGGGCTCTTATAAACATCAATAATTTATAGATAGATTAAGAAATATATATATATATATATATATAGTCTGTCTGACTTTGTGGAGCTGAGCTAAATAACAAAAGCTCACTAACTATTATAGGCAAGAGCTACCAAGCAAATTAAAGGGGAAACACAGCACTCTTTCAACAACATACCTAAAAATGTCACCTACTTGGTATCATTTAATCTTTAAGTTGCCCTGAAAACAGATTAAAATCTTCTTATGGGGAAAATAATGTTTGATGAGAGTATCTTAAAAGGAAGTGTTTATTGGGTGATACTTTCTGCCATCAGAAATTTTGAACTGAAGGAGTGAAGTATATATTATGAGAAAAATTATTGCAAAAACAAAAACAGAAAGGAAACAAAGCTGTTCATCCATAAAAAGACCTAATGTGGCCAGGCGGTGGTGGCGCACGCCTTTAATCCCAGCACTCGGGAGGCAGAGACAGGCGGATCTCTGTGAGTTCGAAGCCAGCCTGGTCTACAAGAGCTAGTTCCAGGACAGGCTCCAAAGCTACAGAGAAACCCTGTCTCGAAAAACAAAACAAAAGACCTAATTGCACAGGACAATTATTAGTGATGTCCCTGTCATGGCTGGCATTTATTTCTGAAAGTACGAACTTTAAAGGTACAAGAAAAAAATTAATAAAATTAAATTTTAACATACCGGTTTCTAAAAATGTTGAATACAAAACTCCAACACACACACACACACACATTGAAAGGGAGTTAAAAGTTACAAATTCTGTAAGTTGGCCTTATAGTTTACTATTATATAGCAAAGACCTGCAAGAGTGCTCAAACATTTTATGCACTTAATCTGTATTTGTTAAATGAATATTTAAAAAATGGATGATACTCTTTAAAATTATAATAATATAAAGAGCATTAAATATCATGAAAGATCACAAAATTCTTAAGGTATTTGACAATTTTACATGAAAATCATAATTATTGACTACGATACATGGTAAAACATGAGCAATAAACAATTTCAAATTGTGTGAGTGTGTGTGAGCGTATGTTTCACATTGGCTATAGGGATCTGTAGCAGGAACTAAAAATAGCACAATGATATTGAATGGGTAAGAATCATTGCATGACATTTTCAGAAACATATTTGAGGGGAGAATTGCATGACAGTTTTCACAAAGCTTGTGTGAATTCAGCTATTAATGTTCTTAGTCAACCAGATAGAGCAGACTATCTAACTAACTAACCAATCTAACTCTTGATTATTTTCAAAACAGAAAACAAGAAGTATAAACAACAGTGTAAATGTTCAAGATTTAAAGGGTTATAAACATTCTCAATATGACAGTTTTGTATCACAAATCATAAAGAAACATGTTACATTATATATAGATATCAATACCCATATACAATGTTACTACTTATAAATTGTTGCATTTTCAACTGAAAAATAATATTCAAAAGAACCAAAAGCAGCATACAATTAATTTACTTATCAAAGCACATACCTTTTTTAAATATAATGAGTATAGACACATTTCACAAACACACCCATCTTGAAATAATATCTAGAAAAATAGCTAATCATTGATATATAGTGCCACATTGACTGAATTACTCTCTCCTCCTAGTTTTCATGTTAAATACCTTAGATTTAAAAAAAAAGAAAAAAGAAAGAAAGAAAGGATAAAAGTGTAAGAAGAAACTCATGACAGCCATTAGTAGTTTCCCAGAAACCTTGTAAGTCATCAGAAATTGTAGTTTGTATAGAGTCTCTTAGTTGTATAGGGCATGAAGGGAATTTCAAACCGAGAGTCAAATAAAGTCACACAAATAGAGATTCCATGAGTGTATAGTAAAGGAAGTCATTTCATGATCAGACATTAGCGTCGGACTTTTTTTGTGTCCTGTAGAAATCTATTTTTTTTCTGTTTCTTTTCTTTCCAGTGCAAGGAATAGAAATTAATAGTAGAATGTGTTCAGGTACAGAAAGGCTGCTATTCCAGATGGGTGGGTGTAGCACGGTTTGTGTAAACAAGGAAAACATTCTCTAAGGATAATATAATTTCAGGTTTGGTGAACTAAGTAAATTTGCCACAATTTGAATTGCAATTTCAGTAGTTTCTTCTGTCACATTAGAAGAATCAGAACATGCTTAAGCATCACTGAGTTATTACAAATAAATGGACATGGTCTGTGGCCGGAGACAGTGGTCGAGGACTATAATTATGCACTGAAGAGATTTTATTTCTGAAACTGTCATCACTGTCTATTCAAACATTCACTAAGTTATTCTAAAACGCTGAAAAGAAAAATCTCGAAGAAAATAACATGAAACTTTAGTTTCCCTGCTTAGCATCAAGATTTTCAAAGCTAACACTATCAGTAGCAAGGAGAAAACTAAACAATGGGTTCCTGTTAATTTTCAAAGATGTTGTAGATCACATGAGTCTCCTGGGGATAAAGAAAATTAACTTCATGTGAATTTATTTTGCCCTAAAAATCTTTAAGCGGTAACAGACCTGAAATTCTTTAAAGTAATGAAAGGAATTCAAAATGGCACCTCAAAGATAAGTATTCAAAGCTCATACAAGTCCCTAAAATAGTTAACCCTCCAGGCTATATCTGTATTACATTAAAATCTAATAAACCTTTGCTTTTCATATTTCTTCGTTTGACTCAGAATATTTTATTGAAGGTAGACAGAATAGTTGGAAGTGAGCCCTTTTGTCTATTTACTGATCAGAACACTTTCTGAAATATCTTAATGAATTATCTGTCTACTCGAATACCAGCTGTCTGCTATGGGAAAAATCTAGAGGAATACAAGCTCAAGAACTCCTAAGTTGTTCCAACGCTCATCAAAGATTGAATTATAGGTCTGTTTTAAACACCCTGCAAAGTGGATCTCTGTGTGAGTAAATGGAAAATGAGGTATCATTTCTGAGACTAATTGTGCAATCTCTTTCTCCAGTAACCATCCTTCTAGCTCTGTGATGAATTAGCTCACAGTGTAACACTGCCCTCTACTTTACTGGAACCAAACTTTCTCCCCTGCACTTCACTGTGATTCTCAGGCCCATAGATAGTAATATTGAGTTCATATGAGATTCATTGGGAATCTTCTTCTTTATTTAAAAAATAAAATAAACAAATATAAACTCAAACTGGAAACTTTTCTTTATTCTTTTGCTTCCAGAGAAACAAAGCAGTCTAGAATTTTAGAATTTTAGACTGATTGACACAATGGAACTTAAGAGAAGAGGGCATTTTTACACCTGGAATTCTCTTTAGCTAGACTAACTGTATAAGAAAAAGAACAGGGGATATTTTATATTTCAGTGACTGTCACTATACATTCCCCAATTTGATGTGCAGTTATTATTTTTCTTCAAAGAATAATAAATTTCCTAAGCATAATACTTTTTTAACTAACAGTTCTGGGCAGTTAAGGGTAAACCTCCCTCTGTTTTTATGATGTAACAGAGTCCAGTGAGAATTAATTTTACCCATTTCTGCTGTGACCAATTTAAAATTAGATAATAACAAATTTACAATATCCCATTAAAAACAACTAGCTCCCAGTACAATCATTAGCTATCCCTAGGTCTTTGTCTTCTGCCAAACTAAACACAAATGATCATACCCTGATAATCTCTTATGAAGAAAATTATTTGTAAATTTCTAATTATCAAAATAAATATTTATATTATACATTAATATATGCATTTTGAAGAGGCTAAATCAAGTTAAACAACATATGTAACTTCCTCAACTTATCATTTCTTTTTCATAAAAACATTTTAAAAGTCTGACAGTGACTTCACAAAAAATTACATTGCTATTATCACCAATCAGCACATACATAGCAGATTTTTGGATTATATTTTTCCTGACATCTTTTTTTTTATCAATATCTCCCTCTAACTACCCTGTCCTATAGTAACCACTATTCTATTCTTTCTCTTTGTGACTTCAATCTGCATATGAGACCATGTAGAATTTCTCTTTACATGCCTGGTTTATTTAATTTGATATGACATTTTCCATGAGGGTTCTCATTTCTGGAAGAGACAGGATTTTCTTACTTTTAGTGTTGGATAGTATTCTGTTGTGCATATATGCCATGTTATTCTTTATCATGTTCACCTCCTTGCCTGATTCTATGTCTTTGTTAATGGAAATAGTTCTACTGTGAAGGTGCAGATGCAGACATTTATCCTTTCAAGATTCTACATCATTTCCTTTAGATATGTATCTAATGATGAGATTGCTGGATCAGGTAATAATTCAAGATTTAATTTGTTGAGGAACTGCTGTACTCTTTGGCAGAAGAGTCCCACATTCCATTCCTAACAAGAATGGGTAAGCATTTCCTTTTCCAAGATACTTGTGGGAACTTACTAATAGTCATCCCATACATAGATTTTATAAAATCACAGAACCTGCTTCTACATATTGATTTTATCCATTCATTTAACAAACTTATTTTCTGCTATGCAAAGAACGTACACAGAAAATGTATAGGCCAGATTTAAAACAAAGCAGTTCACTGTCTAGAATTGTGTAATAGGAGTTACTACTGCTCAGAGGGGTTTGGATTTCAATCACCTAAAGTAATATAACATTAAATACAGTCCCTAACACTGATTGAGTGCACCTGAGTGATTTGTGGCCTGTGTACGTAGAGAATAGTTTCATTATGACAGTTTCACTGGGAACCCCTTGAAGAGAGGAGAAAACAATCATGCTAACAAAATACACAAGTACCCAGTTTAAGCAGTTCCAAGATCATGCTCCGAATATTAGGGTGGGTAGTGAGCATATTAAATATGTCTATGGTCTCTGGCTAAATACAGTTACAACAGTATTAAATATGGACTCATATCATGATGTGGAATAATGTTCCATATTAAGCTAATATCAGGGTTTTATGGACGGCAACCTAATATTTTTAGGAGATTTGGAGTAAACCTATGACTAAAAAGAGGTTATGGATTTCTGCATAACGTTCAGCCATTCATCAAGATATGTATGAAGTACATGGAAGGAAGATCCTGGAATCATACTTTCAATATAATTACTCACTTCCTATTTGATTGATGAACATATTGAGTACACAAGAGTGGCTAGATGGGTGGTGTGGTAGCTAATGGAGCTTGGGCACTGAATTTAATCAAATTCATGTAAGATATAAAATTAGACATACATGGAGAGCTACTAAAATGGGTCAGCAAATAAAAGTTCTTGCTGCCAAGCTTGCCATCCCCAGTTCACCCTTAGACGAATAGGGCAATGTAAGCCTGAGCAGGAATTCAAAGAGGTCTATGAGGCACAGCTTCCATTTTTCTCTGTACAGAACCTGGGTAATTAACCTTCCGTTCTGAATCAATCGCATCAGTTCTGAGTTGGCTGTTGTAAATACCAGTACTGTCAAAACAGACAGCAATGGGTGAGATGGCACTTATCTAAGACAAGCAGGGTGCAGCTGGGATCTTGGTAAGTAGCATCTGACACTGGAAACCATGCTGAGGGTACAGGTCTGGGTTCTGTGCCTTTTTGGAAAGAACATAGATGGTCACCTACTGGAAACAGGTCTTGTGTTAGAGATTATAAGTATTTAAAAACAATCTAAAGAATCTCAACAACTATCATTTTAAATTGTGTGTGTGTGCACACATGAATAAGAGCATGCCACTGCATGTAGGTGGAGGTCAGGAACCTGTAGGAACTTGTTTTTCCATGTAGCATATGACTCAAGGGAGGTGATCTTGGGTTGTCAGACTTGGTGGCAGACAGTATTATCAGCTGAACCATCCTACTTGATGTGCAAATACATCTCTTACCTAGAGGGATTATTAGCTCTATAGTTTATAAATTATGCATATATATGTGTGTTTGTGTGTGGATATGTGTATACGAGTGTAGGTTCCCATGGAGTCCAGAAGAGGGTATCAAATACCCTGGAGCTGGAATTACATCTGATATGGGTAGTGTGAACTTAGCTTTGGTCCTCTGCAAAACCAAATGTGTTCTCTAAGTCCTGAGCCATCGCCCCAGCACCATCTTCCCTTTTATGGATGTTTAATATTTCCATTTAAGTTCAATAAGTATGTAAATCATATCAATCTAATTTTTAATAAATACGTCTTTCTTCTTAGAAATAAGGAAGAATCCAGTTAAACAATTTTATTAAAAATGTGAATTCAAATAATATGTTACATTTTAAAATCTCAAAAAGAAAAATTATGTCATCACTCCAGTTAGTTATCACATGGAATACTTTAGTGTCTGAAATTATAAGCAAAGGGCATTATATACTTAGTATGCCATTTAATGTTTCAGCTACATTTATTTCCCTATGGTCTGAGTATATGACCAATACAGTATTTCAAGCTAAAAAGATTCTATTTCTATTTTCTGTCACCATTACTTGTCTCCTGTTGTGAATGTTTATCATTTTTATAGTTGTGAATGCATTAATAAAAAGGATCGTATTTTGTTGATGCTATAGCTATTTCCCTCTCCAGGAAACACAAAAAGGAAGAGGTTAAAATGATTTAATTTTCTCAGAATCCCTGGAATGATAACTTTATATGTTTTTATGTTTCTAGCAGGGAGATGTTATGGAGAAGAGATAAGTGGAAATTTTCACTAGTAACTTCCTATGCATGATAAGCACATGACTTTCTACACAGACTCTTACCCATTGAATTCTAATGAGAAACTTTGATCATATTCTATGGACGTGATAGAACAGAAATATGTCATATATGTGCTGTTCCAATGATGAGCATGTGGCCTTAACTTAAATATGTTCACTGGTTTTACAAGGAAATGAGGAAGGAAGGGTTTGAAAGGAGAGAACAATGAGAAGAGATTTCCTTCGGCTGATTTTCTAGCCAGCAGTCAATTTATTATTCCCTATAAAAGCTGCTGAGAAAGACATTGGAGTAGTTTCTATAGTAAATATAGGCTATTTTTAAATGGGAAAAATTTTGTAGGAGGTTCACGGGGAGGATCTCAGAGAAGGATGATGGTCAGAATTGATAGGTGGGCAGAAATCACAGGGTCAGAGTTTTGACAAGAGCAGTGATATTATTGTGTCCAGAACTGAAAATAATATGTTGTGTAGTATATTAAATTATGTAGGCTTTTAAAAAAGTTTACCTTATATATTAATCCCACAATTTTAATAGTTATGACTGTGTTTTAAAGCATGCAGGTGTGGACACATGAATCAGATCTAGAATTTAGTGTTAAAACAATAAACAGCTAGTTTCTTTAAAAGGAAAATTATCTTTCTTTGTGTATTTTATTCAGATATGAACTAAACAGATATAAATAAGCACAGAGTTCTGGTCACCGATCTCTATCTTGTGTACTTTCTCCAAGCAGCATTCCAGGTTATGTCCTAGGATAGCATGTGAAGGGACTGTGCTTGTCAAAGTTGTTGACTTTGCTTTCTCGATTGACTGCCAACAGCTAAAGAACAGATAACATGTGGATCAGAAACACAAAGCCTCTTCTGCCAGACCTCTTCCTGTTCATCAAATGTTTAAGGGCAATTATACCATGGCAAAATCCTCCACTAAAATAAAAATAATAAAAATAAAATAAAGTATTCCCTGAATAGGTGGGCCCCTTGTGTTGTTTATTGGTAAATAAAGAATTGTAAATTTTATAAAGAACAATTATTTCTAAACAAAGATTAAATGAGGAAAAGTTGATACATAAACAAATTTAATGGCTACTGAAAGAACACCTACAAGTAATATACAGAATGAAAAAGTTATATTTAGGAATATATATGTATGTGTATATAAGTATGAAATAGCAATGACTAAAAAAAAGATTATAAATTTGAAGGAAAATGAAGAGGGCTATGTATGATGGTGTCGAGGGCAGAAAAGGAAGGGAGAAATGCTGTAATTATATTAAAATCTCAAAATTAAGTTAATATATAGAATACAAAAATGTCTTCTTAAGACAGCAATATATTTCTCATTTCTCAACTATTTTGTGCTTTTTATTTTATTATTGAAAATACATTTTTTCTTTCAATATATTCTGACTATGGTTCTTCCTCCCCCTTCTCCTCTGTTTTTCTCTACCACTCCTCCCATCACTATGCATACCCTTCCTCTTTCTCATTAGAGAATAAACAGGCAAATAAGGAATAACATTACATAAATTTTAAAAATTGGAATTTGTATATGACGAAAATCAAATGAGAAAAAAAAACCAAAGAGAAAACACAAGAAGCATAAACATGCAGGACCCAACACATTTGAACCCTGAGGAATCCCTCTAAACCAGGAGCCATAATATATACACAAAGAACCTTTAACATAGAAAGCAAAGAAGCAAATAAACAAAGCACCCTGACTTAGCATAATAAGCCAAAAGACCTCCAAAGAATTAATTTTGTGTTAGTTCCTACATACCTGCAAATGTCCCAGCTTAGGAAGCATCAGAGAATTAGCCACACTTCCAAACTTATTAAAACATTTCTCCTGTGAATTCCACACAGGGCACTTGAGAAACCAAAGTCAGTAACAGTTATTCGATCCATCTGGCATAGTGAAAAACATTTAAATGAAGAAAAAAATGGAGAACTCTACATTTCTTTACACTTCATTCCTTAGATGTGTGTGTGCCCATTCTGCTTTTGACCCACTGGAGTAGCAGTTTCTCTCTTCTAAAGGATGGAACACGAACTTTTCGATTCTTTGCATCCTTTAGCTATTAAGAAAATCGATTTGGGTTCAAGACTATACCTAACCATAAAACAACTTTTAAAAATTACAAGGACTTTAACAGATCTATATGTTATATCTATGAAATACCTACACCCATATTTCCATGACTGACATCCCTGTGGTTGAGGTAGAATTTATACTCAAAACCTTAGTTGTTGCCTTTCTACCCAAATGTTTAAATACATTATTTGCACCATTTTTGAGATAACTTACATTGTGTCTACTGGTAATTTATAAAATGTTTGAATTAAACCACTGTTTCAGATTTTAAACAAAACTCAGTCTTTCTATTTTTAAAAGAGAATAAAATTCATGGGCACAAATGTCAGATCTGGATATCACTCATATTTCTCTAAATATACAATTTAATAAAGATTGTATTCAGCTGAGATACCATGGATCAAGTAAGAAATACAGCAGAATCAATACTTGAGATAGAGAGGAAAATATGTAATAGTTGGGAAACATTTAATATTGATATATTTTGACTCACTTGAGAGTTCTAAAGTATTGCTCAGCCCATAAGAAATCTAAATTAATTTCAACCACATGAGTGCTTATTTAGCATGAACTATGTCATAGACACTGAAAGATCTTCTGATATAATATTGACACCGCAGTCTATTTAGAATAGGCCTGTGGGATCACATAAGACTATAGTATATGAGAAAGAATTAATGAGACCTAAGAAACACCCTGTCCTTACAAAGTTAGAAGAGTAGTTGATGCACTTGCCCAATGCTCAACCACAGATCTCATAGACTTTTTACATTTTTTCCCAAAATGCTCTCATCTTTTCCTGCCTCAGTAAGTCTAATTGGTTGTGGGATAAATTTCATCTTTCACACTTGCCTTCCATCAAAACCACAGGTAAGCGCTACTTTTTTTCTTCAAGGGGAAAACCATCACTTCCTTGCGATGTGAGTCTTACCCAAGTGATTCCTATCTTTATTCTCTTTTAATTCTTTACAAAATTCTGTATTTTCATAAGTTTTGAATGCTTGAAGTCTGAATTTAATGCCTTGATTTTAATGCTTTCCAGTGCTGGTCAGGTGGACCTTAGATATCTGTTGAGTTATTGGCTTAGTGAATTGTTTATATTTAAACTTACTAATAAATCTTGTTTCACAAAGATGATGCTTCTGAGACTGATCGAGATCTTTGGAAACATGGTATGATATTAGCCTGATTTCTTTTTCATTCATGTGTTTTCTGACTGGGCATGTTGTTTTTCTTCCTAATTTGGCTACATGTGTCTCCAGGGCAGTTAAATTGCATTTTGCTTTGTATAATTTTGCTAGGCTTGAGTAAGCAAGTGCTCAGTGGACATTTTTCCACTGGTTGACCTGAGATGGTTGACTGAGGAGGGTTTACAGGGAAATAAATATTTTTGACATAATGATAATAGCAAAAGTAATAGTCTTGAAATTTTGAAACTATTCCTTATTCACTTGGAAATATCTTAACCTCTTTAGACTTCTTCTTCTTCTTCTTCTTCTTCTTCTTCTTCTTCTTCTTCTTCTTCTTCTTCTTCTTCTTCTTCTTCTTCTTCTTCTTCTTCTTCTTCTTCTNGTTAATACTGGCTCCATTCCAGAGGCAGAATGATTCATATTCCATGATACCACAAATGAACACCAGCAAAACTTTTATTTTATGCAAAGTCACTCCTATTTTAGGTGCTCTTCTGTTCATATTTAAGTGTTCTAAACATTGGGCAATACACAAAGAGAAGCTAAAACATTGCCATGTTGAAAAGGAAACAACAACAGAAATAATACAAGGAATATTTAAGTACACAGAGGATATTAACTTCCATGTCTTTCTGTCATAATCAAAAGACCAGATCAGCAACAGTGTCAAGCCGCAGTGTCACTGAAGGGAAATACTAAGAAATACAGCTACAAAGTTCTGTCTCCTAGAAATTGATTTTTAAAAATATTGAGCTAAGCATAGGGTCTACTCAGATGTAGGTGAAGGTTCATGAGGAGGAATGAGTTGGGAAAGCCATCTCTTGAAAGAAGTATCAAGCATGCAAACCCTCTACTGTAACAAGTGAGATAAGCTCTTTCATATCAATATTTAGTCTCTAAATTTTGTACCTACATGTAAACATCATGTGCATATATTTGCAATATGTACATTTTAAGCCTCATGCTTTATTTTTTTCTTATTGTTCTTTGGATGGAAAATGCAGTAACTTTTCATGGTCATATCCACTACACAATCAGATATTAATCAGGTAGCTGAAAGATATTAGTAAAATATTCAAAACCTTGAAGTTGAGCAATTACCAAATGTGAGACTTATATGAAGCTAACTGAAGTAATCAGTTCCAGACTTGGGTCTTTTTGATGACCTGTTTGCCCTGAAAGTTTTGTGATGGTGGTAGCTAAGAGCTCTGGTCTTCATTATGGTTGTCTCAGCTTACTGCCCTGAAGAGATGAAGGCTACAAGAGGTGCTAATCCATGAAGCGTAAATTGCTGATGATTTACACCAGAAATAGAGGAGTAGCTTTTCCTCCTCCTACTAGATTCTCTGTAAGCAATTTCCCTGATAAAGCACAGCCCATATGTAGACAGAAATATTGTAGCAGATATAAGGCAATGCTATAGTTTCTTCTTAGGTAACTTTGATAGGAGCTAAGGTAGAATTCTGCCTCTTTTCATTCATTCATTCACACATTGATAATGAGGTTAGTATTTCAGAAGGCCCCAGAGAGGGATGAATAAATGATATAACCACAACTCTGTAGTCAGACATCATCTTAAGCCACCTCAGTGTGACATCAATCAGAAAACCTATACTCGGTCATCATGGAATTGTACATTTAAGTAACACCATGTTTCAGAAGAAAGCCATGAGAAATGCATCTCTATGACTTTTCCTGAAGGTAAACATATCTAGAAAAAATGTATGGATGCCTGACTTTTTATGCTAATGTGGAGACTGCTGACCCAAAACCATCTTCCCTAAAAATGTCTTACTAATCCAAAGTAAAACTTAATGTCCTTTCTCATGAATCTAAGACATTGTTTCTGACTTGGAGAAGAAAGGAAACATGTTCAGATGTCACTTTTCCGCATGGTCTTTTTTCCTTTTCTCCTTATGGACACAGAGTATCAGCAGCATTCACAAGGGTCCTCACAACACATTCTTCTTATACAGCTGAACACAAAGCAGACTGCCTTGTTTCCTGTGCAACAGCACAACCTAGCGGAAGAAAGAGCCTGCCTTTCAGGGCCAAGTGAAGCCAGGCATGAGAATTCGTGGTAAATTTGATCCATACATTTCATTTCATTTGGTGGCAAAAGGCAAAGAAAGCAAGTAACATAAGCCTTAGAATAGTTGTTATGTAAATTGTCAATAATTTATTTGGAAAGAAGTAGATTTTAAAAGTACTTCAATGACTGTTTCTGAAGTGTATTTTGATCTTAATTTAAAAATATTAGTAAATGACACGAAGGAAGCGCTATTCACAAGAATTTGCTCAGGGGAGCTGCATGTTGAACATCACATCTTTTAATTTTGTCAAAACGGAATGTGTATAAAGAGACATTCCAGGGCTCCAAAGCACCTCATGTAAATGAGTCTCAAACCACCCCCTCCTCTCTCTTTCTCTCTGTGTGTGTATGTGTGTGTGTGTGTAGAGGAAGAGATAAATGAGTGTGTAGAGAGGAGAAAAATAGTGAAAAAATGCATCTGGAAACCTAAAAAGAGAGATATATACAT
This sequence comes from Dicrostonyx torquatus, assembly GCA_028555095.1. Classification (NCBI taxonomy): domain Eukaryota; kingdom Metazoa; phylum Chordata; class Mammalia; order Rodentia; family Cricetidae; genus Dicrostonyx; species Dicrostonyx torquatus. The sequence goes on along the minus strand of JAQHUG010000083.1, from coordinate 4,485,398 downwards.
CTATACATATACCTATAAGTATAACATAGACACATACTATAATATAATGTGCACGTTCTGTAGAAACTTACAGATGAAAGGCAATTTTAGTGCCTATATATGTTAAAATCAATGCCCCTGAATAATAAATCCAGGTTTCCCAGTACCCCACCTAAGCTCTCTTTCAAAGACTCAATTTCGGGATAACTCTCATAAACTGAAGACCTAATAGTTGTCCTTTGTGTTAATTTGACTGTTTTTTATTGCTTCTGTTAAAACACTGAACAAGCTTATTATACCACTGAACTCCTCATGTCTGCCAAGTTTTAAAATACATATTTTAAATTAAAACATGTAAATATAGAAGCCTCAATTCTATAGAGCAAGGGGAAATTGACTTTTTGAAAAGTCATGCATAAAAATCCAACAGTTTCCTTCCTGAGAAGAGGGTGGAGGGGACAAGATTCACTCCTTGTCTTTATAAGATATGCTCTGGTAAGAATTAAATGTAACTTAGTGAGACAGCAATATCATCTCCACACTGTGCTGTTGTGTTCAGGATGGATTTGGGGATGATTAAACGTGTAAATCACACAGATCTGAAACGTTTCTTTCTTTCCTTCTTTTTTAACACCTCTTTAGATGGCATCTTGATCGTGTGTGCCCTGTGAACGCAGAAGGCCTCTAGGTCAGCCCTGAAATTATAGCTAAACCTCAACTCCTGAGGTCCACAGGCTGTTTATATCGATGAGAATTTATGATGCCTACACCCCGAGTCCCTGGCCTCTCTTTTACATTGACTTCTTTACAATTTGCTGCTTTATTTTATGGTGGTCCCTTGCCCTCTATAAATATATCACAGTTACTTAACCCCAGATCCTACCTCCGACTGCAGGACTTCAGGAAGGATCTATTTGTTACTTTTTCTGCTACTGGGTGTTTCATAATCCTCCACATTAGCAGCAATTATTTTATAGCAGTAACATTTTCCAAATTCGCATCACCACTTGATGACTGGCACTCTAACTACTTAATCAGACTTCTCTTAGAACTGTTGTTTAGAGATTACACTGAATAAGAATGTTCTCTTTAAACTCAGAGAATTATTGAAGTATTTTTATTGAATATCTATTTGTGGAAAAATGAATACATTTAACTGCAAAAATTGCATTCAGGCAAGTTTAATTGCCTAGTGCTACCTTAAATATAACAACTCATAAAAACATGACCTAATCTTAACTATATGCCACCGAGTAATTAAAGCTTTCTGTGGGTTAGATTCTAACAATTATCTTGTTTTGACTGAAATCCTTATTCTAGTTTCTCAAAATAAAGCTGGAAAATAATAAGGGATTACAGTTTTGCAAAAGCTATTGTCTGATATTAAAATTGTTAAGAAAATATGAGTAAGTATTATGCAAATTCTGACCTAATCCCAGCAGCATTCTCGTAGGTAATTGTATTTTTTCTTTAAAGAAGGACAGACCCTACAATAATTATGCCTTGTTAGTGTCTGCATTGCTACATTTTTGATTTATGTATTTTTCTGGGAGTTGACAGATAAGCAAGAAAAATTGACATATTATAAACTAATAAAAATAAATAATATCAGAATGTGCCTAGCAGCAGTCTGCATTGGGAGGCTAAATCAAGGCATTAATCACACAAATTTTTGAGCAAAATATAATTTGCACTGAAATTTTAAATGGCATATATCAAATACAGTTCAATATTTAAATTGCTATGCATTTTACAAAGACCGTGATTGCTAAACTATGCTGCTATATAGAGTATAAAAAAGGCCATTATTTCTCTTTAATCTTCCTTTGATATTTTTAGGAAGTCACGTTACTTGGACTCTTCCCTACAGATGACAAGACGTAACGTTCCTGTCAGATTTGGCATTTCTAGTTTTTCTCCAAAGAATATTCCTTAATGCGAAATTTGGCTAGTAGACTCTTTCCAGTGTTTTTGTATGAATTTTTACTCCTTAAAATGCTGCCATTTGAAAGTTTTCTGTTATTTCATATTCAATACCAGGTGAAAACAAACACTTAAAGCTCATGCAGTCACTCATACTAAAAAGCATGCCTCGCTGTACCTCAGGCTGGATAGAGAGACAAAGCAAGATGCATCTTTGAGCATAGGCCTTGGTCATTGCATACTGTTCGCACTGCAAAGCAAGAAAAAGTAAGACCTAGGAGCTGGAGGTGTTGCCTGCCCTTCCAGGTGGTGCTGTGGACCTCACATTGTATTATTTCCATTCCTTCCTTTAACACTGACCAGAGCTGTGCAAAAAATTACTTCACGAGTAGTCAGTCCATGAGAATGAATGATTCTTTTCTGATGGAAACAAAGTAAGCATTTGCCTTTGTATTAAAATTTCAATTGTTATCAGCTGATCTGAGCTCCTGGGAGCTCATGGTCTCTGGACCAACAGTTAGGGAGCCTTCATTGGACCAACCTAAGCCTCTGCATGTGCGTGACAGTTGTGTAGCTTGGTCTGTTTGTAAGGCTCCTAGCGTGAGATCAGGTGCTTTCTGGCTTTTGGGAACCTGCACCACCCCCCCCCCCCCCACTGGATTACTCTGCCCAGCCTTGAAGCAAGGGAAAGAGCTGGGTCTGCCTCAATTTGATGTGCCATGCTTTGTTGACGCCCAAGGGAGGCCTGCCCTTTTCTGAATAGAGACTGAGGAGGAGGGGAAAGAACGGGGGTGTAGATGAGAAGAAGAGGGGGGCGGGAGAACAGTAGGAGAGGGAGGAGAAACTGCAGTCACTAGGTAAAATAAATGAAAAAATGTTATTAAAGTAAAATAAAAATTGTTAAATTAAAATTTCAATTATTTTTACTCTTAAAGTAGAATTTTGAAATCAAATTAAATAATCAAATTTTAAAAATATGGAGGACTATTCCCAAAATTTTTATGGATGTGATCAACAAAACTCCCAAAACTATTCCTTCCAAAAGAATGGAGAAGGTAAGTGTCAATATTTTATGATAATTTGGTCATCAACTTAAAAACTGAATCTTTTCTAACATGTTTAAATCACCAAATTCAGCCGAGCCATCATTCAGTTAATAGGATTTATAAGCATGTGAGTATAACTGATTATAACATATGAATCCCTTTTATCAGAACAAACTATTTTACATTGCTGTTGTGCTAAGAGAATATTTCAGTGTTCATAAGCTGCATTAGACCACAGCAACCACTTCCACATGCTCATGATCAGAACTGCTCAAAACACTAATTTTGTTAATGTGTTTTTGAATTATACAGGCAAAAAGTTTATAAACTCAACAAAAAGCAAGAATGGCAATTAAAGAATATTAGCATGACAAATATATATTCTTATATATTAGAAATCATATAAAAGTTTGATATAGAGAAATAACCAACAGAACCAAGAAATTTAGCTAAAACTAAAAGAGGAGCCTATAGGACATCTCTTTTCTCATGTAGCACCCTGTGACTATGGTAAGCATAATAAAAGGGCTAAAACTCTTCCATCAACTGTTACATCCAGCAATGATGTTCCAATACCCAACTGTCCCAAAGAGAGACAAACAATATTGTGATACTTACTGAACATAAACACATATATGTACATGCTCACAGTGTACAAACAAGAATACATATACATGTGTGTTTTTAATGTGTATGAGTGTATACAATTAAAAACATATATGATAGGTTTAAATAAACATATTTGCATACATGTATTGATATACATGTATCAATAGTGTCTGATATTTGAATATGTATTGTAGGCTTGAAGATATTTTCACATATTTGAGGAATACAATGTGGTAGATAAGACTCTTACTAGAAAAAATAACATTCTAGAAGAAACATATACATTTTATCATAAATTTAAATATTCTGTAAAGCCTCAAATATTACTTAACATCAAATACAAGCTCTTTCAGAATGAATTTCATTATTTAGGTATAAATAAACTCTGTTCTAAACTCAATAGAATAGATATGAGGTTCTGGTAGATGAAGTATACTCTGCTTCAAGAATTTTGTGAGACCATTTAAAGTATGTATTCAGTGTACAATATGAAGGGTGCAAACACTAAAATTGAGGTTTGGAATAGTCATTTTGTAGGCATGGTCACCACAAGCTCTAAGCAGTTACTCTAGCCTGAGGACTTATTATTATTTCACTTGATAGTTCCAAATAACTTGGGCTAAAATACCTATATTACAAAAAATTAACATTAGTAACATCAAGTTACTTTTCAGAAGTCAAGATAATTCTAATATATTTCTGTTAATTTTGTCAATCAGAGATCTTTAGTTGACAACACAAGATAATATTTATTACTACGCTAAGCAAAAGTTAGTTTTAAAGAAGATATCAGGTATTCACATTAATTTAGTAAAACTTGGAGTTTATTTTTTTCCTTTTTTTATTTTCTTTTTTTCCTTTTCATTTTTTTCTTTTTGCTTTTTTCATTGTTAAAAAAATTTACATTTACTCCCCGTGTCCCAGGCCCTCCCGCACCCAAATACCCCACCAACCGTCCCCTTGCTTCCTTAAGATGGGGCAGGATACCCTGCCCTGTTGGAAGCCCAAGGCCCTCCCCGCTCCATCCCGGTCCAAGAAGTTGTGCATCCATATAGAATAGGTTCCCAAAAAGCCAATACATGCAGAAGAGATAGGTCCCTGTGCCATTATCATTGACTTCTCTGTCAGTCCCCATTGGCAGCCACATTCAGAGAGTCCAATTTGGTCATATGCTCATTCAGTCCTGGTCCAGCTGGATTTGATGAGCTCCCAATAGATCAAGCACACCATCTCAGTTGGTGGGTCAGTCCCTCAGGGTCCTGACCTTCCTTCTCAGGGAATGGGCAAAGAAGCAGAAACAGAAACTATGCCAGGGAGATAACAGGGACCACACACCACCTGGGGATAATGAACATTCTTTTTCTCTCGGTTTCTCGGACCAATTTTTAAATTCCGCAAGAGAAAAAAGCTGTTGGCCTGGATTATCATTAGTATTTCTCCATACAAACATCTGAGTGGATAGACTGGCCACAATGTGTCAGCCGGGGAAGAGGTCTTCCCACCAGGAAAACTGGTGACCAAGCAGAGTAAGCAGCCCAAGGGCAACTGAGAGGAAAAAAGGAAAATGGAAATGAAGGCAAAAGCCAGGCCACGAGAAGAAATACTTTCAAAAGTGCCTGTGTTGTACGAGATCTATCTTTGCTTTACAAAATGTAGTCGGATTGAGAGCTTTCAAGGAATTTCTTAACTGACTAAGCAATTAAATAAAACATATTCTGAATGGGAAGCTCTCACCGTTTTGTTCTTTCTGTTACTTTAGAAAGATTTGTTATATAAAATGAATACAAGAAACACAAAAAAATAATTTTAAAAACAAAACTATGAAAATGAATGCAGGCTGGATATGAGATATGTGTTTATTTGGTTGCTGAACTTATCTTCAGGACCGCTGTGACAAGAGTTAGTCCCCAGAGTAGTGCAACTGAGAATTCACTGCGCCCTTAGGAGTGTACTATCCAAGGGGAACCCACCCCTTGTCTCTTTGGTTTCTCGCTACTATGCTATGAGTATTTTGACACTCAATCCTTCACCGATACACTCACCATGCTACCACATGCCCCAAACATTGTGATCAAGCAGCCGTGATCTGAATCTCTGAAACTCGGAGTCAAAATGATGTCCCAATTAAGTTCTTTTATTTTCAGTGTTTTGTCGCGGTCATTAGAAAATTACCTGATACAACAAGCCTCTTTATCACAAATGGCAATAAAGTATAGCATAAAGATCTAGCCCTTCAAGGTAGATAGAAATCTTTAGTAGTACATTGTAGCTAAACAGAGTGCAGAGCTTAGCTGATCCGTTGCTCAGTGTCTCCTAAGGCTCCCTCCATGTTCATTGCGGAGATCCCTTGACATCTCCAAAGCACCCTTTGGTTTTTGTCTCAACATTAATTTGCCCTTGATTACATCCCTTTAATATTTTTTTCCAGGACTCTGTCTTGTTTAGATTCAGTTTCCCTGATGTATTGCTTCCATGCCTCTGTACCAATCTGCAAAACCAAGTGTCTCCATTACCTCTGAACACTTTGCTTTTGCTACATAATTAGTACAGGTTAAGCTTTTTAGAAATGTGCAACTTTCTGCTGAAACGGAATTTCCTAGGAGAACCCACAATAACAATACTTGCTGAAGCTGGCAATGAAATCCCCTTAGTATGTCTAAGACTGCCATGGTGAAGACTGGCACATATTCTCTTATTAGATTTTTATTAAGTTTATTTTATTTCCTAATCAGTCTTTGGATCTAATCACTTAGAGATGAGAACAGGTCTCATGCTAATAATTCCAGGTCACCACCCAAGTAATAGAAACAATGAAGTCATGAAAAGTTCCTCTGAGCAAAGCAGTATCCTTTTGTAATTTGAAAAACCACAAAACAAGCTTATGCCTTTAACAGAGTTTCAGGAAAAATCATATCCTCACAGGAATAATTTCAATTACATGCCATTTATACTTTGAAATGGGACAAATCAGTAGTCAATAACAGTTATTTGACAGAGAGGGTTTATGGGGTTCTCTACATTTGAAAATATTTTGGGAAACAAAATAACCCTTTCTTTTCTAAATAATAAATCTAGGGAATATGTAATATGAGATTTATTTATCTGAAAGTCAAAATTATAAAGTTTTTACTTTCATAGTAAAGAATCAATATGGTAAAAAAATCTCTGATATGAGTGGTGATGTATTGGAATCATATTTATTTTCTCATTTTTGCTGTCCTGCAACATCTCTTACAAAAGACATACCTTATAGATAAGACATACAAACCTACCCTAGATGAATATCTGCATGCATTTAGTGACCATTAAGAAAATGAAAATCAGTCTTCTAAAGAGATAGGCCCTTTCATAGGTGAATAGATCCCAAGTGATCAGCCCTAAACACACATACACAAAAGCAACACTAATGAGATTCAGCAGGTTGTGTGTGTGTGTGTGTGTATGTGTGTGTGTGTGTGTGCATGCATGCACATATGCGTGCATATGGGTATGTGTAATCATAACGATTAAAGAACAAGAGGCCATGAATTGAGAGAAAATGAATGGGTATAATGGAATAATTGCCATGAGGGGAATGAGCTAGAAAACTATGTTCATACAGGACTCATATATAAAGTTCTCAAAAATAAATATTTAAATAAAACTGACAATATTAGACCATCACTTCCAGGTAGTGCAGCCATTTCCCACCAAAACCTTTGAGCAACTGAAATTGCAATAGTCTGAATTAAGATGTAGTAAGTGAATATTTTATCCGACTTCAAAGATACTATGACAAACAAAAAAATTAAATGACAAATATTTTATTAACCAAATATATATTGAAATGTTAATAAATTTACATATTATTAAAATTTATTTCATCTTTCTCGTGTTTTTAGTTTTTTAATGTGACCGTGAAAGAACATTGTGTCTGTGAATTACAGTGTAATTATAATGTATAGCATCAATCTCAAAAAATATCTGCTAAATAGTAAGCATTTAAGAAAAGTTTGATTTCAATAATTTCAGTAGTTGTAGCAAATTACATTTTCTAATTTTTCAGTTCTTCACTTGAACGCCACTGAAAAATTCTCTTTTGTTAATGAAATTGGTGGAAGGGGGAAGAGCTGTGAAAGACCTCCATTTATACAGACTATCCAATTTTTCTATTTTAATAATATTTAGGGAATAAAAAGGAAAATAAAAAAATCACAGTACAAATAAACCCAGTAGGAGTTAAAACTCAATGATTATTGAAGCTTATCTGTCATGTTGGATTAGAGGATTCTGAATCCCAATAGCTGATTGTTAACTGCTGATGTCATATGACATAAAATAATACTTTGAAGAATTATTTTACATATTCTAAATAAAAATAAAAATATATTTTTATATATTAATCCTTTGGGGTATATAAATATGGGTAACAGAGATTTTAAATTGAAGTCACAATTATTGATGGAATGTGCCCAAAACATGGAAACCTTCAATCATGCTTTATTTTAGAGAGATTATATTTCTTAGATTTGATATTTCCTTCAAAACAAGCAGAACCTTCCCTATAGGTCTCTTACAGCCCTCATTACTTTTAGATAGTTAGAGTATATTATACCCTTCTTCAACTTCCATTTGCTCTTAGTTATCTTCAGGTTAGAACTTGTGTTTATTGTACATCATATCTGCTGCTGTACCTAACATAAAACCATAGGAGTTGGGGAAAATCTTTTTAAAATATCTTGAGTGCATAATTATCATATAATTTTTCAGTTCTTAATTCTGAGACTGACAACTAGCCCAAAATGCTACAACTGGGACACAATTCTGTGATACTCATGATAGATCATATTCATTAAATATAAATATCTAAAATATCAGGATTGAGAGTTACAAATATAATTACATTACTACATTGTGCTATGGTTTCTTCTTTCTCTTTTTATATTACTTTACCACCCAAAGAAGTTGACCTATGTCTCAGTTGGGCCATATGATCTTTTCATATTTTACTCAATTGAGTTTCCCATTTTCAACATCTTATCATATATGGCCTGATATCCAAAAGACATTTCATTATGTTATATTTTTATGTGCATTGTGCAAGCACACAATGTTTGTACTGTAGTATTCACTCTAAAATACATATTCACGTGACAGCCCATAATATCCTTGAAACAGCCATTACAGTCTGTCAAATAAATAATGCGCATTTTAAAGATGGTCTTTATGTGGGATGGCTCTCCTGCATTTTCATGAGGCAGATTTTTCTTTTATTCTTTAGAAAAGAAAAGCACACAAAGAAAATGAACATGCAGAAAAATATGTTAAGGTAGAAGTGACACAAAGCCGGAGCTCCTAGCATCGGTCAGCATCTTCTTTTTATTTTCCGCCATTTTACCATTAACATTTTATGAAAAACAAAACAGGAGATTAGAGTTTCTTTTCTGACCTTCTGTATGTGGACACTTGAAAATAATGTCTTAGTTTTCCTGTTTTTGTGATATTGGTTAAATTCTGCATTTGATGGTGACAAATTTTGTTTAAGAATTGTCATTTATTTGACAAATTCAGCTACTACAAGAAGTGGCATCTCGGCAGACAGCCAGTAAATTTTTATCTCCTTATCTGAAAGTGAAGATTCTTCTGTGTGTTCCTGACGAGCACAGTTCTGGGTGTGTTGTGTTCTATGTGTTCTTGACAAACACAGTTCTGGGTTGCTGTCTTCTGTGTGTTCTTGACAAACAAAGTTCAGGGTGCTGTTCTCTGTGTGTTTTCTTTGGCAAGACCAGTTCTGGGTGTACTGATTGTCCAGCAATGTTACCTGAATTTACCGGAAACATACTTAAGATTTTTTTAAGCATTGACTATAATGCTTACTAGTGGCTATAATGGTTATAAAAATAAGAAGAATTCAAATATTCCTGGGTACCTACTATGTACCTGTTACCATAACACATGCTTTTAGTCTATTCCAGTTTAATCTTTAAGACAGTCAGGGAATGAGAATGTGACTTTTATAGTACTGTACTCAATCTGCTTTCCAAAAAAATACTTTTACTTTATATTATTATTGTATTTTATTTCATAGCTATTGTATTTTAATTTATTATAAAGTAATGTGTCTTGAGTAAGAGTTCTGAGATAATTAAGAACCTGATGTTTAAAGCAGAACAAATTAACTTAGGCCTCTCATAATACACATAGACCTTATAAGAATAAGAACTAGGTTTCTTTCTGTCATCTAACGCTCCCAAATAATTGCAGAAGCAATTGCAATGGATTCTCTTTTTAAGGTCCGGAATTTCATATTAGCTTTTAAACAATCAAAGGATGTTAGATTTTAAAGAAATTAACCATCACATATAAACTTTATAAGAAATGTACCTCTGTGGAATATGCCATAGGACTCAAATACCCTTGAGGGACTATCAATGTGCAAAGCTCAAATATTTAGATTTAAATCAAGGATGTTCACATACAGAATGTCCTGACTACAGGAAAGATCTGTAAACAGAAAACACTCACCCTGCTTCAGATCTGTCTGGAGCAATTAGCTTTGTAACAGCCAAACGATGGGTCGAAGACATACCCTGCCATTATATATAAAGTCAGCAGTATTAATCAGTTAAAAATCAGTTTCTCTTTCACAACTAAAGTTCAGTACTATGGGGCCACAGATGACTAGTAGCTACCATGAGTTTAGCAGGGACTATTAAACCTTCCATTCTTAAGTCTGGAATGACCTCTTGCTTAAGCTCATATTAGAGCAGCACAACCAATGATAATTCCCTTAGAGTTTCACAAATGGATCTATGAGAATGAGGAAACTGTATGTTAAGAGCAGGTAGTTGTAATCTTCCTATCACACGAGAAGATATCTAAATGCAAAATTTGACAGCTTTTCTTAAAATTTGAAGTTGGGGATAGGTAAGGCAATTACATCACACTGATTTTATTTGTCTAATACAATCTCTATAATATATGATGCTTAAAAATAAACAAATTATCTTTTTATACCCTAAACTAGCTGTATCTTTTGTGATTTGATTATTTTTTGTTTCACCATGCAGTTCATTGTCTATTTATGTATAAAATACTGAAAATAAAGAAGGTCAACCTATGGGAATTTAGTCAGTTCCTTCCATTAGTAACATCCTTTTAAGTTTAAATTTATATTAGTATTTTCAAGATTGATATAAGTCAGATCTGAAAATTCACAGAGTATTATTGCTTTTACCTAGTTTGATGGAAATAATTAATACTACTCTTTGTTTTTGGCTAGAGAATTTAGCTTTAATAAATATTTTCAAATAATTTTTAAAAATAGCAATTGACAGGCTCATTGAAAAGGAAGTGATTTGAGGCAAAATAACATGACTTAATTCCTCTGTTTCAAACCATCACTGATTCACTTACTCAGTAATATGGTTGACTGTCTAAAATAGACCATCTATTAATATTTTACATAACACAAATAAATTAGAAAACAAAATAAAATGTCTCAAGGATGTCATATTTCAGAGAGAAAGAAACATATTAAAAATGAAATAAAACTATATCAGTTACTGGTACATCTTACAGTTATACAATGAACAGTGAAGGCATCATTAGAGATATAGAATTTCTCAAAAAATAAAAGAAATTTGTGAGTGAAGAAGAAATAATAAGAAAAAATTGTGGAAGAAATGAGGTCCCATAGAGGTTAGTCACAAATGAAAAGCCCAAAGAAGAGAAGCCAGTTTAACAAATAAAGAAAACAGAGGAACATTGTAGAGAAATGTGGAGAACAAAGGATATAATTAACATATATATTTCTTATGTTACAAAACACTTCATGTCTAAAGCAGTGTAAATGAAATAAGCATGCAATATTCAACATATGAAAACTGTCAAGGCTGATTTGAAAATGTCAATTTTTATAATTTGGAAATGAAGTGTGTAATTTGAAATTTGTTAGTTTGATCTAAAGATAAGCTGCTATATTTGCTTTATTTGTCTATATGCTTGTGTTTGTGAGTTTATGTTCAGAAATGTGTGGGAGCATACACTTGTGACTAGGAGACCAGGAGAAGGCATGTGTTATCTAACGACTAAAGCAGCAGCTGTTTGCGAATGCCACACTTGTCACATGGGCGCTGGGATCTGAAGTCCAGTCCCCATTATTGCACAGCAAGTGTTCCTAATTGTTGAGCCATTTCTCCAGTTCTATTACATTTTATTACATAAAGAGATTATGACATGCTAAATTTCGATTCTGTTTAAAGGAATCTTTATTGTGGCAGAATTATGACAAAGTTATCTATCAGAAAAATTTCCGAGGATCTAAAGGATGGCCTCCACCAATTCCTCTTTTTCCTCTCCATAAAACTGGAAGATGCTGTCTAGGAGATGCTGAAATTCATTAGCCTCATATGTAATAGTTGTCACAATATGAAATAAAAGGTAAATGGTATTGCTGTCCTTTCCTGCCCTTTTCCTCCCTTCTGAACAGGATGTAAACATTAGCTGGGTGACACTGATGATGGAGGAAATAAATGTCCCCATAAAACTAAAGCACACATCCTGTTTCATTTTGCATTTAGTTATATTATTCAGGATCATTTTCTTAATGATAGAAGGGGATATGTATATATGTAATGCATATATATTCTCATAATGCATTTTTGTAAAGTTTAATTAATGCTATTCTTGATGGATATCCTATGCAAATCATCTTAATCCTCACAACAAAATGAAAATATTAGAGCTGACTTAATGTAACATACAAGAACCTAGGCCACTTAAGACCCATTACCAATCTTGTATAAGACATTGTCTCATAATACACTTACAATATCAAACTCATGTGCACCATACAAAACTTCTGTTCTTCTTTATCCTGGAGCAGTGGTTAAAATAATCGTGTGAAGACATTAACCCTGTTTAAAGATGGGCAGGTATGTGCAAGGTGAGAAGTCACAGGATGAGTTCTCATCAATCTGGACATTAACTTAAAAAATTCTAATAAATTTTATCCATATAATAAAAAATATGCATTGTAAACCCATAAGGTTTTTTTACATAAAAATAAAATTGTTACCAAAATTAAAAGTATTGAGGAAGTCATGTGATTAATTTCTAGAAAAATTCTAGAATTTTTATATGTACAGGTTTTTAGGTGATGACCAATAAAAGGGCAGTCAAATGAGTAAGAGTAGAGGGGGATTCTCAACAGCATTTGTTACATCTGGATACTTGAATATATTGTTCTTAAAAGTTCAAATTCGAAGCTCCTGCTTTCAGAGAATCTGGTAATAGATCTGCCCAAAATAAATGCTTTCTTGTAAATTTTCTTCCTACAGAACTACCTTAAGTATTTTCCGCAATAAAGCCTGTTGGCCTCACAGAAACAGGAACTAAGAAACTGAGAACCTTGTTCAATAAAATGCTCCTTCATATTACATTGAAATTCAGTGCATCTGGCTGGTCACTAGAATATATTTTGTAAATCATAGTCTGGCTCCTGTTATGTTTACAGCAGACTAAGAAGAGTTAATCAATAAATTAATATAATAAAATTATGTCTAGTCAGAGGTTTGTTCTGCATTTGTGTGATTGGCATCATTTTTCTTAGAATAGATTTAAATTCTAAGAAGTGATGCATTGTTTTTGTCCAAGGACTTTATTTTCTAGACAGAAAAAAGGATAATGGTTCTTTATTCAACTACTATAATTGATTTCAAATTAATAGTGACTGTTTCTCAAGTATATTCAAGAGATAAACATGGCAAGCTATTAAGTAATAATCAATTTTGTAATAAATAAAAAGTCCTTGGTATTAAATTAACCTATAACATCATTTAAATTATATAATAAAATAAGCTCTTCAAATTAGTTTATCCAGCATAGATGAGTAATATGTTTCCAATTCTGTATCTTGTGATTTACATGTATAATGCATAACATTTTAATGACCAAATTATATTAGGATCGATAATATTTACCAATGAGGGAACAACATATTTCAGAGTATTAAATATTTACACTTTAACCAATATATTCAGTAGGTTTAGATTATAGAGGATTGTTCAAAATACATATCTTTAAGAAATGTTCATTTATCTTTGAAAAGACTTTGAACTAAGTTCACAAATCCTGGTTTTTAATTTTTGGATCTGCTACTCAATAGCTCTGTGAGCTTGAGGAATTTAGTTCAATTCAATCACTTCATTAAATATTTATGGGGCAGCCTCCTTTGTGCGAGCATGGGAAGAGAGAAACCTATTTGAAGGCAGAGGGGAGTGATCGAGGAGAGAACAAAAGATTAAAGAGGCTGGCAAGGAGAATAATTGATGTAATAAGAGCCTGAGACAGGGAAGATGAGATAAAGAGCACATATCTAGGGGTCAGCCTTTGGGAAGAAAGGGAACAGGTCTTCCTAAGAGACAAGAATAAAACGAAATGTAAACTAAAGAGAGATATTTGAAAAAAAAATAAGCAAAGTAAGGCATCTCATTCAAGAGAGTTATTTTTGGTTTGGGTGGTGATGGTGGTGGGGTGTTGTGTGTATGTGTGTTCTTAGTAATGAAGGTCATAAGACATGAGCTATAGACAAATACTCGAAATGTTGAGATAGTGGAGAAGCTTGAAGATCATTTCAGTTGAAGACAAGTTATGAAAGTTTCCAAGATGCACCAGGGCTTAGAACCTAATTAAGAAATTTCATTTTGTGATCTAGTCAGATTTAAGATGTGTTTATGGTAATTTCCACCAGAACTGATTAAAGCAATGGTAAAAAATAAAACAAGGCAGTAAAAAATAAATTCTTATTCTTGAAATTGGGTAAAACAAAATGAGTAATGCTTAGAATAGATGTAGATGATGGTTTTCAACTAGATGAAAAGTAGTGATATTTTACCTAGCAGTAGAATTTTTAAAATAACAAATTTTTAAGTCTGATCTAGATTTGAGAGGGAAAATGCCCTGAAAGAAATAAAAGTGATTTTCAAAATAACTGCCATTTTTTGAAAAGTGATTAATATTCAATTTAATAGAAAAGTTCAGTAATGATGGTACATCACAATGTGATTCAAGTGTAATTGTTTTGCTTAAATGGCAGGTCTCAAACCAAATATCAGATTCATCTCTCCATATTCACAAGAGTCAGTTCTCACACACTGCACCAGGCCAGTTAGTTAGGTAACTAAGGCTGAGAAATGAATGATTTCCTAGACAACAAAAATGTCAATAGAAATTATAATGTGCAGTCAAGCTGAACATGACTGATCTCAATATTTTACAAATATACTCTTCAAGTTTGCAATTAGAAAAATAAAACAAAAGTCTTCCTTCTAAATTACAGTAGTTACTGGGTACCTGACCCAGTATATATATTCTGCAAGTAAGTTTGGAACCGGGAATGTTATGGAAGGCACAGGATGACACTGGTGGCTCATTTCCACCTGTCCGTGAAATCTTACTCTCATAGTACTGTCTTTAGTTCTAAGACCCTGAAAGCACAGATTTTATGTAGCTGACCTAATGCCCTCCAGATAGTAGGAGGTATAAAGTTCAGACTCAAGGAGTCAGGCTCTAAGGACAACTCAAGCATATACATTGCTACTCACTTAGCATGCACTGTTCAAACAAAAACTATGTCAGACTAAATACAAAACAAAAAAGCTAGAAAAAGTCTGAATTATAGCATTTAAGATCAGGTTGATATTATTGGACGATGATGTGCTCCACAAAATGTCAAAGCCAGGAAAAAATGATGGTAAGTTGATAGTAGACTATTGGGATCTTAATCTTTTCTATGATACATGATGCTAGAAATCTGACAAACACACTGTTAAAAGAAAGTAATTCTAGGGAAAAATCTTTGTCAAATATTTATTTGATAAAATACAGTATAAAGATGTGCTAAAACTCAAAAAAATGGACATGGCATCAAAACACCTCAACATATAAAGTGTAACATCAAACTCAGGAGAAGGAATGACACTTTAAATTCCAGCATTGAGGATGGAATGCAGACTTGTCTTTTCTAGGAGTTTGGGGCAATTTATCCTGAAGTTAAATGTAATTTTGCTTTACAATCTGATAGATTATCATGTTAAAATTTATGAAAATGAGCTAAAAAGTTATATACATACATGAAAATCTGCTTATGATAACAGCTTCATTTACATATAGCAAAACAGAAATATATGAGATGTTATATTCAATATATTTTTAAAATTCTATAGAATATTCATATAGCAGAATATTACACAGTAAGAAAAAAGAGCCAACAAGTCTCAAAAGGGACCTGGGGAACTTTAGCTGCATGCTGCTAAGGGAAATAACAATCTGAAAAACCACGTGCTCTATGATTTCAAATGGTTTGATGCTCTGCATTCAGACAAGTCAATGCTTGTTGTTCTCCAGAAGTATGGGAAGAGAAATAGTGAGATCAGCAGAAATTTATTGGTAAAACAAATAGTTTTGTCAGCTACTAAAATGATAGATTCATTAAAACATTATTCATTTGATAAATCCCATGGAACCCATAACTCAAAAGTCTGCATTTTAGTATCTAAATGATAATCTTCAGTAACAAAAATGTAAGCATTGTTCTGTCATTTGTAAGAACTGTGCCATACCTATGTCTGTTATTATGGGTAGAGAAAATTTTGTAGTTATTCATGTGCCTTTGTCTGTCTACTCTGCCCCTCAACTTTACTGTAAATATGCATCTTATTATATTGAATCAATCACTGAACTATTCATTTTACTGTGGGGTTGAAAACTGGCATACTATCATAACTTCTAGAAACAGGTCATGTTTACTCCTTGGAAATTATTTTTTTTTAATTTTTATTGTTAAAAGAAAATTTACATTTACTCCCCTTGTTCCCGGCCCTCCCGCTCCCCCACTACCCCACTGCCCTCCCCCTGCTTCCTTAAGATGGTGCAGGATACCCTGTCCTATGGGAAGCC
>JAQHUG010000083.1:4435214-4453920 GCA_028555095.1 Dicrostonyx torquatus | reverse complement strand
GGATCGGAGTGTCACCAGTGCTCTCCCCGGGCCCCTGTATGGCAGGGCTCGAAGGGCAAATAATCTTTAACAAACTCTCTAAGTTTAGTTCTAATGCTTATATTATCTTAAATAAAATACTAATCCCCTTTGCCATATAACTTACTTAATTTAGGCATTTGGAAACAACTCCCAATTTTTGAACTTACTCTTCCTGTCCTAATCCCCCACCACTGAATTAGAAAGCAGATGAAACCTCCAGAATATTCTCCTCCTATCACTCTGGTTTTCATGGATCATAACATAAAATACAGTAGAAATAAGCTACCATGGTCAATGCTGAAAGCAACCCTATATTATTTGTATTTCTGTTGTTTTTTGTTTGTTTCTTTTCTTTTCTTTCTTGATCTTTTCCTTTGGTTTATCCTTGCCTGTGAGCTATACCATTCTATGTCTTTGTTTCTTTTTGTGAAAGAATTTGTGAGTGAACTTAAATATTCTATGTTTTGTTAAGCTTTGCTCCTTAATATAATCAACTAAAGCACTTGTTTTCTTAAGTGATTCTAGTTGGTGGTCTCATGGAATGGAGTGTGAAATATGTTTCTACTTTGATCAAAAGAAACACCAATCTGCATAAATAATAATATCAAATATCTATTTCTTGAGCAAGGGGAGGTTAGCAATTCATCATGCCTGTTAAGTCTATCTCTCTTTCTATCTATCTATCATCTATCTATCTCTTGATCTCTATCTTTCTTTGTGTGTATCATTCTGTGTAAATACAGATATTGATTGAATTAATATTCTGTAGAATATTTGATGTTCTATGTTCTGATATCATTTATGAAAACCATCGATCTAATTTTACCTAACACTCATTTTGTGGAAATAACCTACATGTTCTATCAAGAAATAATTTTCTACCAATTGTAAGCTCTCAGAAGATTCAGCACCTCCTCTATGAACAGACATTAATGCACAGTAGTATACATGCTTATATATCTCATTTGATAGGGATGCAGCTCACTTTGTAGAGGATTTACTTAGTTCGCATTATTATATCAGTTTAATCATGAGCATAAGCAGCATAGAAAACAGGAGACGAGTTTGTGAGTCATACCTGTCATCCTTGAACTTAGTAGGTAGAGGTAAGAGCTCAGAGGTTCAAGATCATGAAGGCAGATAGATGACTCAGCAGTCAGGAGCACTTACTGGTCTTTCAGAGGACCTGAAATCACAATTGCTGAATTACAGTTCCGGGGCAGTCAGATGTCCAAAGCATAGGGACCTGTACTCACTTGCACATACTCACACACACATAGACACATACAAACAATTTAAAATAAGGAAAAAAATATCTGTTTTAAAATGAATTTCAAGACCATGAAATAGAGACCTGAATTATGTGAGATTATGCCCTCTCACTTAAAAAAAACAATGAATATTTAATAAAAACTGACTAATAAGGTTTATTCCTATGATCCCAGCATCCTAGAAGCAAAAGCAAGGTATCTATGAATTTGAAACCAGTTTGGGCTACACTATCAGACCTTGGCTCACAACAACAGAAAAGTTTCTGACAAGTAATTAACCATATGTATTTTACATCTATCAGTGTGGAAGAGGAATAGTGGTTGGTGCTCTTCTGTAAGTGTTGTAGTCAGAATATAGTGCACCGCTGAATTTCTCTTGCAGCCCAATTATGGTTCAGAAACTGTGTATTTTAATCAGCTAGTTAAGAAGCATCTCTCTATGACTCATGTGCAGAATTTGCTGCCCCCTTCACCACCTCTGTGCCTATGAAGTCAGGCAGACCCACTATTAGAAATATTTCAGTGGTTAAAAGAATCACCTCAGAATTCCCAACTCATTAAAACCCCAAGGTTGTTAAATAAGATATACTTTCTGTACAATATTCTTCATTTGAAATATAGTTTTCTAGGAGTTTATGAAGTCCTTGCTAAAGATGAGTGTTTGAGCACTGATCATAAAGTTATTATGGGTATGAAGTATCTAGAAATTGCTGGGTATATAGCAATGCTTTATGAGCAGAAATTTTCAGTAATTTACTGGCTGACAGATTAATATACTTGAGATTAGATAGCACATTGCTTTGGAGTAAAACACATTTTACTTCAAAAACAATGAGGCAAAAATGGTCAATCAACCTCAGGAATTGCTAAACCTATTTCTCATAACATGGAATGCCTCACCAGAACATAGACCATTTTTGAAATTATGTGAACAGTCTTTTCAAACCTCTCTTATACATGGCTTGGGAACAAAGTCTTATGGTCTGCATGTTGACTACTTCAGAATGAAGCATAGACCAGTTGCTGCTATAGAGATGTTAGTGACTGAAATGTGTCTCCTCTGAATTCATATCCTAAAACCATTATCTAAAAAGAGACTGTATTTGGAGACCAGACTTGTAGGATATGATCAGTCTTAAATAAAACATAAAACTAGGTCTGATACATACAGGCTTTGCAAGTTTACATGCCCAGGCTAACAAGGTACATGTGAGGATGCAGTAAGGAGCTAGACATCATAACACAAAGAGCTGCATTGATTGAATGTAGCAAAATCTTTAAAACATGCAAAATTTTCCTGCTGTTTAAAAATAAAACATTAAATGGCATTTTGTTATGACAGTTGCCAATGACTAGGAAGAAATGATTAAAGTGGCAACCCCTTGCTCTTTTTATTTTGCCTAGAAGCTTTAATGAGTTAAGTAATCATATCCTAAGGAGAAATGAACAATGATAAGACAAAGGGTGGAGCAGATATTTTTGCTGCTCCATGCCTCATTCCCCTGCTCCCCCCATGCCTCTTATGCTCCCTGGAAAACTTGCCTTTCTGGTTTCTACTACTTATCTCTACTTTCTACCCTGTATTTATCTCAGTGACGACAAGTGCTCACCTGTACTAACGTGGCTGGTTTGGCATTGACTAGGAGGAGAAATGATGCTTTGGGGAAAATGCTTACCAAGAGTCAAATGCTACAGAGTCCTGGCCTTCTGTAGTAATAATTACAAGTAACATGTGATGAATCCTCAAGGCCCCAATGATCGAAACAAAGTTACCAACTACTTGATTCACCACCTGAATAAAGCATCCACTGCTCTTTTCTTCCTTGTTGTAAAGCCATCTTTAAACCTGAAAAAAAGCAAGTGAATGAACAATAACAAGAAATTACCCACCTTTGCCTCCCACTTGTGGAAGTAACAAGTAAATACACTGACATGTAGTAATTATGCCTGAACAGGTACACTTAAGGTTGGTAATTATTTTAAGCCTGAACAGGTAAACTTAAGGGCTATGCCACCAATGGCATCTTGGAAAAGGAAATGAAAACAACCTGTAAATTGACTTTAAAACTTTATTATTTCCTATAAATCTGAGCTCCAACAACATTGAGGAAAGGTTCCCATTGCTTGGTTGTGGTAAAAATGGAGCTGAGCGCGTCTTTTAGAGCTTGGAGAATGTCAGAACAGCCTTGTCATCACCAGGGACTGGGTGTGTCTTCTTTCTATGGAGGAAGGGTTGTAATACTCCACTTATTTAAACAATTGCAGATAACTTTTTGACTATGATATCTATGAAAAAGGTAATGATTTTTCAATAGTTGCCTAGGTAACCTGCACTTCTGTTCCATACTTTTGACCCCTTAAGTAACATGGTTGTCACCACTCGACAAAAGGACTCGTCAATAAAATTCTCTTTCTGTGCTTCAGAACTCTGATGTTTTCAGAATATGTATATATACCTAACATAAAAATGGTTTAGATGTATGTTGACTATGAAGTTGTGATTACAGGCATCATTAAAATTTTAATTCCTCAAGTTAGAATTTGCAAAAACAAAAAAAATTGCATCTATGCAAAGTGTTTCTGCACTTCTCTGGTTGTCAACAAAGTAACCTCTAATAGATTGATGTCCATTAGATATCATGCAAAGGTCTCCATCTTTATTAAATAGTCAACTTTTTATTGACTTTTGAACATACATTGTCATTGGACTATCCATATCATTGCAAGTATATTACCCATAATTTATAGAAACAAAATGTACTATCCAAATAGTCCCTTATTTTCTCCTAGTCATATTTTATCTGCTCTTATCGTACAAAGATGTAAGTACAGTTAATTCCTTGGCTCATGTTGTTCTTTTAGAAATATCCAAGAGATACAATCTTGACACAGCATCACTAGTTCTAGCCAACCTTTACCATACTGGATATGTAAAACCCAAAAGTCACTATTACATAAACTTTTGTGTCTTACAATATGATCAGGACAAATGGGGACTTTCAAATCTCTCCTCTGTGGAAAGAAAGTTGAAATTCAAAGATCAGAAGATATAGCTCTAGCCATCCTGTTGATAAAGGACAAACTAAGAATAGAAGCGAAGCTGAAGGTCTGCAACTATGAGAATGTATGAAGAGTATGAAATCCAAGAGTAAATGGGGGAGCAGAGAATACACAGGAGAAATGGATACATGGAGATGGAGATGCAGATGGAAACATAATAGGGATGAGTGGAGATGGACATAGATAAGGAGAGTGACATGAGAAGAACTGGCGGGAAAGGAGAGATTGTAATGTCTAAGGAAATGATTTTCAATCATTTCATGGTATCTATTTTTCTTCTGTACTCTGTGTCTTTTCTAGAGTATAAGTAGCTTTCTTTTGAAACTACAATATTAATTATTTTAAAGCTCTTATAAACTGATAAAAACTGGGTCATTTTGAAAAGTTTCAGTGGACATCACTTTTTTGCAAGTCATTTTTATTTCTCTTAATATTATATGTTTAAGATATACTGAAAGGTTTTAGTGACTATAGTTAAGCAAGTGTAGATTATACTGCATCCTTTCAAAGATATTGAGATTGGGGTTTTATATGTATATATATATATGATTTTGTGATTAAGGGCACTGGCTGTTCTTCAAGAGGACATGGGTTAGTTCTAGGACCCACGTTGAAGCCCACAACCCTCTTGTCAAGTTCCTTAGTTAACAACTTCTTCTAGCCACATGTGATATAAAAAGAAACATGCAGGTAAAATATTCATAAACATCAAGTAACTATAAATAAATACTTTTAAAAGTAAAAGTATTACATTTTAAACTGAAAGAAAATTATAACTGTAGTTACTCCTATTGATCTTACTCCAATTTCTTTGACATATTGGTTATATATGGATTTTATTTATAGTCTAACCTAAGTCATGGTCATTTGGGAAACAGAAAAAGTGTCAAAAGCACTCAACAATCTCTTTACATGCTGGACAATCTCCAGTTTTCTTTCCCACAATCACTCTAGCAATGGTTATTCTGGGATGGACCTCAGAATTTCATTATGCGTAACTACAGGCTAGCCCTTAGCCAAGGAAGGACATGTGGGGATACCCACATCAGCTTCTAGTCTCTTACAGCCTAGCCCTTAGCCAAAGAAAGATGAGCTGGGATCTCCACATCAGTTTCTAGACTCTTATTCTTATCATTTCCCTCTTCCCTATCTCTACTATAGAAATCTAGCCTCTTATTCAACTCAAATATTGAATCTCTCTGTGAAGATATTGGAGTTTCTTGACCCTCTTGAGCTCTTATCTGTGCCCATGAAGGTAGTCACAGAAAACAGGCAGTTTAGGAGTTTTTCTCTTCCCAGGCAAATGTTTGTGTACTGTTTTCAATGAGAGAAAAAAGAATTGCCTTGTGGGTGTTTTCTGCTTATGCCTATCTTGTGAGAAGTGAAGTCAACCAGCAGCATTCTTTAAGATTCACACCAATTACAAATATGAGTTTTTGGCATCATTTTTTCCTCAAAATCAGAAGTGGCTGTTTAGTATTTGATTTAGTATATTTTTATATATTTGGAGTCTAAACTCAATGGTTAGATATTCCTTTCATCTAATATGGTGCTTGTTAAAAGGACAAGACTCTAATAACCTTTGATGTTATGTTTATAGTTGTTTCCCTTACTTATTACTTCCTATTTAGAGGTATTAGATCTTCCAACTGTAATGTGTCATAATTTCAGCATCATCTATGTTTTTTAAAAAATGGTAGGTACAATTTATATAGTCAATTTTACCCCATTTTATGCAATATTATGGATGTTGACACATATTCTCTTGTAAAAGTACCCGGGATATATAGATAACAAATAAGGTTGAAAACAATTATCATAGTGAGCCTCCTCACCTGTGATTAAGATGCCTCTAAAATCTATTCTACATGCCATTGAGCTTTTCATAGCCTCTCTAGCACTTACCTTCATGACAGTGATTTGCTGGTCCTTACCCTCTGTCCTGTCTGCCAGTACCCACCCTGGTTCCCATTTGCTGACTGCTCTTACCTCCTTCTCTTCTGTAACAGTCTTAATTCCCAAAATACAATATGAAAATAGTCTTGCAGATGCAGCTTTTCCCCATCTGATTTCTTGCTCTTAAAATTCCTGAGGATGGACTGTAGTTTTCCTATGGGAGTAGGTTTTCATGCCCAAGTTTCCTGTGCATGGATATATAGTGGTTGGCTTATCAGTTCATCAGTTGAAATACATTTGGAAATGACGAACAGAATCAAAATAAGTACCATGCACAAGCTTTTGTGTGAACATAACTTTTCACTTCTGGTAGAATAGAAGTAAATTCTGCAGTCTTTTCTTTTAATTTACACTTCCTCCCCTTCTCCCAATCCCTTCCTTTGCCCCCACGACTCCTCCTCCCTCCCCCTGCTTCCTTAAGAGGGGGCAGGGTACCCTGCCATGTGGGAAGTCCAAGGCCCTCCACGCTCCATCCTGGACCAGGAAGGTATGCATCCAACTAGGCTAGGTTCCCAAAAAGCCAATACATGCAGAAGAGACAGGTCCCAGTGCCATTATCGATGGCTTCTCAGTCTGCCCCCATTGGCAGTCACATTCTATGTTTTTAACCTTTCTTCTCCATATATTTTTTCTGTTCTTAGCTTCTCCCCACCTTAATAAGTTCATAGAAAATGCAGTGAGTGCCAAATCAAGAAATCTCATATAACTCTGCTCTGTTACTTTTCCATCCACAACCATAAATTTACTGGGTATATTTTTTCCTAGTTCTTGTAGTTCCTAGCAAAACTAATTAGCCATTACATGTGTGCACCGTAATTCAATCTCTAATAACAACTTTTCTCATGATCATCCATCCTTAATACCAAAGTCACATAATTCATTTTTTCTCGTTGTCATTTCAGTCTCCCACTTCTAAGCTGTGTCAATAAGATTTATAATAGGATATTTCTTTAGCACAGAATCCCAGATATTCTTTTATCTAATAATAAAGTTTTCCTTTATCCAGTGTGTTCCAGCTCATTCTCCAGCATTTTCTGTGACAACTACATTTTGATGTACCAAAGAGATGAGTGAGAAGGTAAGAGTCATACAACGGTTCCTTAAACTTCTGCTTAGAAGTGACAAAAGTCAAATATCCTTGCATTTGATCGTCTAAATCAAATGATATGACCAAGTCTGATATAAGTAGGATGAAAAGTGCAATCCAGACACAGCGGGGATCCTGAGGTGAAGGGCCTTAAGGGAAGGGCCCATACAGTAAGGCAATGTGTATTTCAGACATTACTTCAATGCATCACATCAGATTTCAAACTCAAAAGCATTTCTTTGATGTTTTAAGAACATCCTTTAAAAAGCCAAAATAGAAGCAAGGGACTCTATTGAAAGAATATTTCAATAATCCAGGTTAAGAGACAATGGTATCCTGAAAAAGAGCTGTAACAGGAACTAAAGCCGAGGTGACTTGGGGAGGCATCAGTTGAATGGACTGACTGATGACATACAGGACGTGAGAGACAAACAGCTGTAATGACTTCACAGAGTTTGCTTAGGACTAGGCTTCATACCACCTACGATCAGCTGAACTGAACTTTTAAAAGCACAGCTCTCAGGGCTTCCCTCACTCTGACATTATTAGCTGAAGTCTCTGGGGATAATTGTGAGGACTCACAGTTCTCCCTGGGAACTTACTGCACACACTGTGCTAGCTTGTTATACAGAAAAGAAAGAGGTCAAAATCAGGCAAGTGGAAGGATTAGGACAGAAGAGGAGCATCCCAACCACAGAGCTCCCATCCTCTTCTGCAGAGATAGAATGTTACACTGCTAGCAAGAATAGTGACCAGTCAGAGGGCTACTATCAAGTGGGGAGGTCCACCTCAGTGCTGGTACTCCGTGTTTCACATTGAGTTGGTTTGCTGGAGGCCCTGTACACCTGCACATTTGACATGTATTCATCATAATTATCAGGTCACAGACAACATATAACCAAACCCTCCTTCTGATTTATTGTATGTGGGTCAGCCTGTCACTGTGTATAAATACCACTGGAAATGACAAGGCTTTATTCATAGGAGCAAAGGATAAAGAGAAGACTGTATTGCTTATAGATATGTGTATATCAAAACCAATTATGAACACCAGACAGATCAGATTATTCTGTATTTTAAAGCAACCATCCTCAGGCAGAATGCACTGATTCTGTAAACAAGGTCTGGACTTAAACTAACAGCAGGATTAATCTTTTTAAGCCATATCCAAAAATGTCTTCCCCACCCCAAGAAGGGACATTTGAGAACTGAAAAGGAAAAGTGATGACACAGCAGATTAAAAATGTGGAAATGTATGATTCATGACAAAATATAGCTGCTCTTTTTGGAGTAGACTAAATAAGGATTGCGTGTGTGAGATTTGAATGAAAACACACATTGAGTAGACAGTGAGGATTTGTGCAGACATGATAAACGGCTTTATGTTTGAACACTGATATGTTCTGGGATATTACTTTAATGAAAAAGGAGACTGTGCTTTGCTTTCTGGCTACCCTGACCTAAATAATAAAACAGAAACTATATTAATGACAACAGTGCTTGGTCCACTATCTCAGGCTTCTTATTTACTAACTCTTACATCTTAAATCAACCCATTTATATTAATCTGTATATTGCCACAAGGCTGTGGCTTACCAGAAAGGTTCTAGTATCCTTCTCCTTTGGCAACTACATGGCATCTCTTTGACTCTATTTACTTTCTCTATACATCTGTGTTTGAATTTCCCTCCTGGTTTTAATCTGCCCTGTTACTGGCCATAGAAGCTTCCTTATTAACCAATATTAATAAAATATGTCCACATATTTATGAATCCTATATCATTTCCCCTTTTCTCTCTAAACAAAAAGGATCTTGACTTTAACATAGTAAAGTTACATATACAAAACAGTTATCAAGCAAGAGTTACAGTTATAATATTTTAGTCCATTTACATTTGACAAATTAAGGAAAAATGCCTGTCTTTCTGAGTCTAAAGTTTTATATCTAATTTATCTTTTACCATAACTAAGGAAAACTATAACTATAACTATCTGTCCTTCACTCTTCAAAGACCCCAAAAGGATATAATATTACATAAGTAAACAGAAAATGCATTGTAAGCAACTTCCAAAACTCTAGAATTGACCAAGACATCTCGCTGACTGGTCAATCAAAGTCCTTTTGAAATGTTGGGGTATCCATCTTAAGCCTACAGGCCCATAGTATCTGGCAGACTTTTCCATGAAGTAAGAAATTTGGAAGACAATTTTGTCTCTATTTGCAGTTTGATAGTCACTTTCTTCTGTGTACTGCAGAATGTCTTGGTATGGGAAGTCCTTCTGTCTATGTGTTACCTTTATTGGTTAATGAATAAATATGTTTAGGCCAGTGGCTTAGCAGAATACAGCAAGGTAGGAACACTAAACTGAATGTTGGGAGAAAGAAGTCAAATTCAGTGAGAAGCCATGTAGCTGCCACTGGGGCCTACGCCTCCTTTGGAGCCCACCGAAACTTTCCCAGTAGGCCACGGCCTCGTGGTGATGCAGAGATTAATAGAGATGGGTTACTTTAAAATATGAGAGTAAGATATTGGCCTGACAGTGTTGAAGTTAATATAGTTTCTGAGTGATTATTTTGGGAGGCTGAGAAATAAATGTGCAGCGTCCAACTAGAATGTCTGGCACACTCTTTCATGAAACAGGAACCCTGAAGAACTGTCTCACCTTTGTGAAAGTTCAGCAATCATTTTTCTGTAGGTCCTACATGTCTAGTTTATACAGCATGACATCAAGCAGTTCAGACAAGAGTTGTTTCTTTCACAAATAGCTAAGAATTTCTATAATGAGACTCTTTGATGCCCATCATCTCCTTGAAGTAGGTTGGTGCTGAAAGGAGCAGATGTGTCTTATTGTCAATTGTCTAAATTCTTATAACATTTTAGTGCCATATTCTGTATGTCTTTGAAGTATTGAAGATTACCTATCTAACTGAAATATATCTCTGAATATCTAGAAAACCTAACTAATATGATTACAAATTTGACTATTATAAGTGAATATTAATCTGTAATTTTTAATTATATGTTACTTTTTTAAATGAACTATATAACCATAATACTTTAAATCATATACACCATGTAACAAAATCAACCTTAAATTTGTATCAATAGACCAATATCTCTACCAATGTAAAGTATTAATTTCTGTATTATATCCCCTACCTTTTTTAAAAAATTGATTGTGATCATTAAACCATTTATACCCAACCCCCTTTAAATAAAAAACAAACATTTATAAGCAATCATTTTGGGAACTTTGGCACAATTTTCTCCAAATTGCTTGCTGCTGTTTGTTGGGTGAAGCATTTTTAGGGTTCACAGAGACCTTTTCGGGTTCTTATTCCATCAAACCACATTAGCCTGGAAAGAATCCACATGTTCTCATCATCTGTGGAAAAAAAGCAGAACCTCTTTTCCAAACCAACATATCCTTAGACTCAAACTTTTAAGTCACAATACCTTTAAAATATGTATGATGTTTTAGCTTAGCAGCCCCCCAAATCAAATGTCTCTCCACAGTCAAAAGTTCAAAGAAAGCACTATGTATTTTCCATCTTTATGTGACTATTTTATTATTCTATTATATTTATTTTATTATATTTACTCCTTTAACCTATGACTCTCTGTACTCTTTTTTCCTCCTGCTCTTAAGCTCATGTACATTTATCCAACACTGTGACTCATTTAGAGGTCTTTTTTAAAAATAAATCTGTCTTTATTGCATATCTGTAATCATTCTCTAACCAAGAGCATTTTTTAAAAAATGCTGAGCTGGAGTAGCTAGGAAAAACTCTGCAGCCATGCCTGTTGACTTTGTCTCATTGAGCATGGCAGAGGTATGTTTACTGCTTCTGTGAGACATGCTAAGAGCTCCACTTCCAGAAAAAATTCTGCTACCAAGAAACCATGCTTAACTCTATTCTATGTGGATGTAGTTTCCATATGTTCAGTGCCATTTGTAAAAGTAGACTACTTTGCTTCTTGGCTGCCCAGACCCAAATAATAAAACAGAAACTATATTAATTACAACACTGTTTGGCCTATTTGCTCAGGCTTTTTATTAACTAACTTTTACATCTTAAATTAACTCATTTCTTTTAATCTGTATATCTCCACAAGGTTGTGCCTTCACAGAAAGGTTCTGGAGTCCTTCTCCTTTGGCAGTTACATGGTATCTCCTTGACTCTGCCTATTCTTTCTATATATCTCTATTTGGATTTTCTACCTGGCTTTATTCTGCTTTGCCATAGGCCAAAATGGCTTCTTTATTAACCAATGGTAATAAAACATATTCACAGCATGCAGAGGGTCTTCATTCATTATAGATTCCTATTGTTAATGTTGATGATTTTTCTTGAAATTATATTCTTAAGCATTCCAGTTTCTCATTACAGTACAATGTGGAGATCAAAAGGCTGACTATTGGTGATAATGATAAAAATATTTCTAATGTTTCATTCCTCCTTAATTCACCAAATGCTTCTAAAAATCAGAAACATTAGTGGGTCTGTGGAGCCCAAGTAAATGTGAGCATTTCTTACTCAGATTTATCTTCTTGAAATAATCACTATGTAACTCATATCTGAACACCACACAGTTTGTGTTAGGTTTTAATTATTTGCTCTCAAATTACTTCCATGTCTAAGCAAATAACAAAAGGCTTTAATGCACAAACATTTGCTAAACTGTTAATTTCTTAGATATTCTTTGTCTTGTTCAACACAATAAATATTTATTATGCTTTGTGTATACTTCTCTCACCAAATTGCAATTAAATTATTATTGTGAGACTAAACCAATTATTTTGACATACAGTTAATCTTTAAATTATTAACCACTTTGTTTCTGTTGTATGTATAATTTATAGCTATGATTAAATATATATGCACAATTAAAGCCTTGTCAAACTGTTAATATTTCTAATGGCCACATCTTCTTCCTATACATATTGGTTGAAGATGAATGGTTCCAGTGTCATTTGTGTTCTCTGCATTAACACTAAAGGATGACATTTAAATGAAACAATTGTATAGGTAAATGAATAATTTTTTGCTAATTTCTCTAGAAGGGAAATTTTTAAGAGATTTGAAAATTTTATATTTTAACAAGACTTCTATAGATCAGTTGTAGATAATTATTCTACATAAAATGCTCTTTTTAAAAACTTACATGTTTGTGTGTATGTGTTTGTGTGTGTGTATGTATGCATGTGTCTTGTACTTGCACTATATGTGGGGGGGAGTGCAGAGGCCAGAGACCTGTGAGTCAAATGTCTTTCTCTACTTCTTTCTGCCTTATTCTTTTGAGGCAGGATCACTCACTAAACCTGAATCAAGGCAGGCCTCTGCAACCCCCTTAGCCCAACATTTACATTTTGAGGATTTTACAATGAAGAACACTCCTAGGCATGCCTGGACCTTTTAGATGGGTACTAAGATCTGAACCCAGGTCCTCTTGCAATGCTTTGACAGCATGAGTGGAGGGTTTTCACAGGAGTATGGATGACTAAAAGGCACCTATATCAACAAAAATTTCACTTCAGCATGATGGTAACTCATGGGAGCTTCATCCCTAGTCCTCCCTGGATGAACTACAGGCAGCTCAGTTGTTGGGAGAATGCTCTCTCTCTAATAATTCTTTGCTTCCCATATGACCTTAGTGAAGTGCTTTTAGTGATGGTAAATTTTGTTTTTAGTTGAGACTCATAAGCCTTCCTTTAGGAGAGAAAGTTCAAGTTAGAAGACATCACAATCCAACTTCTCTGATTTCTTACTGCCTGGTCCTGTTGTCTTCCTACATCAACACCCTGGAAGAAGGACAATAGTACTTCATTTCACTATTTTTTTAACCTCACTACTAAGTTTCACTAAATATTTATCATTACATTTTGCTGTTAGCAATTATACCTCTCCAACACCCTAAATAGTAAATCATTCTTTCCTGGAATATAATAAACTGTGAAATTTTGAATATTCAAGCAAATTAATTATGTAGTCTACTGATCAATTCAGAATTACCTGATGCCCCCAGTGGTTTACAGCAGATTGTGCTTTATGAATCTCCTAGAAGTGAGACTGTGTTCCTTTGCATCATTATATCTTCATGAAGGAGAATAATTAAATATGAATGATATTTAATTCTTAAATTTCTGCTTATGATTCCAGTTTATTTAACTAAAATGATGTCTATGAGACTATTCTATTAGAAAATGACTTTTATTTTCTAATCATAAGTAATAAATAGTTTTCAAAGAGTTTGAAGCCAAGAAATCATTCCTGGCCAAATTTATTTCATTGACTTTTTTTCAATATGGACTACCAACATCTATCTCTTTTTAAAGATGAGTTGTGATCAATATTATTTTAGTTAGCTTGTTGCTTACAGTGCCCCAGTTTGTGATGAACAGAACCTGTTCATATTGTTTCTGTGAACTTCTTTTTAATGCCTCCATTACTCTGTACTCTCTCAGGCTTTCTTCCATGACTCTAGGCTATTTTTATAACTTTCTGCTTTAATGTATATTTGAAAGCAGTAATTGGGTGGTGAATGTATTTATAGTTGTGAGATTGGTGTTGCTTCCAGATCATGTTAGTAGAGAATTAAGAAATTTTTCCTTATGCATATTTGTTGAAACATTCACACTAATACTTTTGATTTCAATCCAACCTTACAAAGTTAATTCAGCTTCATTTTTTCTGCTAATCACCTTTAATGTTCTTAATTAATTGCACATTTTTAACCATGATCTATTTCTACCACAACTCAGTTTCTAGAAATTGTCCCTATCAAACACTAGGGCTTAACCATTATGCATTAAGCTACCAATTTCATCAGGATAATCCATACCTCCTTCTCAGCTCTGACAAACCATCTACATGGACATCATACAGAACAGATCAAACTGTGAAAGCTCAGGCACATCTCAAAGAGATCATACATTAAGGAGGATCCACAGGAGAGATAACCCTCTATTCTGATTAGACTCCAAAGTTCCATAAGATTGACTCCTGCTTACAGACATCACATCTATACACCCTAAATTCTAACATCTCACACTCCTGGTTACTTATTGTCCTGAATCACAATACAGCAAATGTCTCTTTCTGTGCTACCTAATCTTTACCTTAACACCTTCCTTCTTCCACACAATCAGTTCCTAATAATCAAGACAAAGGGACTGTCTTGATAGGTGCAAGGATCCTGATTTAGAATTGAATTACTAACAAAAAACATATAAGTAAGAGCCAAGTCTAAGAGTGAGAAATTTCATGGATTCAAGAACAGTATACAAGACAGTAATGTATTTATTTAAACGTTAGTAAAACCCAATCAGACAAAATAGAACACTAACATTTATACTACTCATGATGATCAAAATAAAAAATGTATACAGGAAAAGGAAAACTCTAATAAGAGCATGTGTTGTTCTTGGGGAATACATAAAATTATATGGGGGCTAAAGAATTGAAACAATTTTATAGGATAATTCCTATCAAAAAACAAGGAAATGGAATTTGTCTTTTCACACATCACCAAATGTCCTTTTCAGTAAAGCTCAGAAGTAGGCTCTTTAGTCAATTTTATATATGCATAGGAATAATATAAGAGGACCTTATGTATTTGTCCAGGAAATATGAAGTAATATTTACTGAAAAAGATGCAAAAAACATTAAAATAAGAAAATAATTGATATATTTATTCATTTAAAAACATAATCTATACAACAAAAATCACTAACACAGACAAAAGATGTTTATTACAATGGGAAAAGATAATTCATTTACAATGATTGGTCACAGATTAATAGTGATAGTAAGAACCTCTTTTAAATATGTAAGAAAATTACAAGTACACCCTTGTAATAAATGAGCAAAAGATAAATTTTAGCATGGTACACATGAGCAAATATGATGTTAGATAAATAAACATTTTTTAACCTGATTGCTAATGAGAAGGGGAGGAATTAGAAGATGTGAAAACATACAATTTGACTTTAAAAATTGCTCTGTCATGCCAGGCAGTGGTGCTGCATTCCTTTAATTTTTACACTGGAGAGGCAGAGATAGGCAGATCTCTGTGAGTTCGAGTCACCCTAGTCTACAAAGCAAGATCCAGGACATGCTCTAAAGCTATGGAGAAACCCTGTTTCAAAAAACAAAACAGTAAAACAACAACAACACAATAAAGAGTCCTCTATCACTTACTAGATGTGTAATTCTATGCAAAGCGTTTTGATGAGCTTCCTTAACCAAGTGAAAATGGCAATAACACCTAACTTATCAATTTATTGTGAAAGCTGAGTGGTTTGATACTCATAGATGTTTTGAGCAGAACTTAGTACAAAGTTAAAAAGAATACTATCCTTAAATGACGTCAGGTAGGTTCTAAGGTAAGAGCAGCTAGAATACATTCCTGCTGACTTCAGAGAATGCAATTCTACAAAATGCCATTTTATACTAGGTTTGAAGCTATAATTCATGAAGATTCCAAACAATACACAAAATTAGAATTCATGTTTTGAAAATACATTATTAAAACAATATTTTGATGTAATATTATTGTATATGTTGGTTACAAACTTATGCTAGGAAATACATGTACCAACTTCAAGAAAAGAGTCAGTGGCAGAATAAGAGATGAACTCAGTGTGTTTGGCAGTATAGCTCTTAATATAAACAAAAGGGCCTATGACAATTAAGCCTTGTCAACATTTGTTAAAACCCAGGTGACAGTCACACGAATACCTATCATTCACCATATACCCTAAATATTTCGTAAATTTCAGACTTGTAAGAAGTATTTCTGATATATTTTACAGTTCTGAGTCTACATATTTTCACTCTGATACTAAATAATTTTTTAGGACACAATTAAATCCATTCCAAAATTTTTAATCTCTCAAATATGACTGGAGTTTTGGTACAGATCAAGAATGCAGTGACATCTTTTTTTATTTATTTATTTTTTATTGTTAAAAGCAAAATTTACATTTACTCCCCTTGTTCCCGGCCCTCCCGCTCCCCCACTACCCCACCGCCCTCCCCCTGCTTCCTTAAGATGGTGCAGGATACCCTGTCCTATGGGGAGCCCAAGGCCCTCCCCCTTCCATCTCAGTCTAAGAAGATGTGCATTCATATAGAATAGGTTCCCAAATAGTCAATACATGCAGAAGAGCTAGGTCCCAGTGCCATCATCGTTGGCAATGACATCTTGATAAATGAATAAATGAGCATTTTGCTGTGTTCTCTGACATTTTAAAAATTAAAATACATAGATATAGATAATTTGTAGAAATACCTGCAAAAAACATTTTAAACTATTTTAAAAACACCTGCAAAAGAAATAAACATATTAGACTATTGAATTTCTACTTCAAATATTCACAGAAAACATTTGTTGCGTATCTTAAATAGATTTCCAATATTTTCCCTTTGCCTTTTTTTTCAAAGTAAAAATTCTTTTGAAATTTATCCATTTTACTTTGTTTCAGACTGTGCTTTTTATCATAAAACTATCTAAAGAAACATAGGTAAGTACTCAGAATCTCTTCAACTTAACTTGCTAACTGGAAACGAATACTGCAGAAACAGATCAGGAATCAGGAACAGAAAAAGGACTTTTAGGTCATTAGTGAATAATTTATCTCAACAAAAGCAAATAGTATGGAATGTTTCACGTTGAATCAGACAGATAATTGCTTTTCATTAAAAACACTTTAGTCTTCCATTTTACTCTGTGTGCAAAGCATTTCTATATTTTTCCCCTTTCTTTCATTGTAGAATAAAATAAAACTAATCATGATAAATAGGTCTCCCAAAATGATGCTGACTTGGACCAAGGGCAATACATGCACTCAAATGTTTCTAATATACATGCAATGCATTTACAAATTAATTTAGTATACAGTGTTGTAGCACACAAGGCATGGGATAAACCCTGAATATCATGTAAGTTCAGAAAGTAAAGTGGTTTCTTTTTTGATTTTTTTTTATGTGTAGCTCAAGCTGGCCTCAAACTCATATCCTCTTACTTCTGCCTCTTCAACATATCCTTATTGACCTACACAACTAGAGTTACTGCAAAGGTGGTTTCTAAAGCAGGAATGTGTTAAAGGAGCAGAAAACCTAACTGATGGAGTTTCCAACATATAATCAGTGCTGAAGTATAAAACAAATAAATATAACTCTACACATCAGAAAACTGATAGAGCAAGCAATAAGAAGTAAGGGAGAAAAAGAAAGACAAATACTTAAAATTTTCAATATACACTCTTCCATTAAAGAAAA
This sequence comes from Dicrostonyx torquatus, assembly GCA_028555095.1. Classification (NCBI taxonomy): domain Eukaryota; kingdom Metazoa; phylum Chordata; class Mammalia; order Rodentia; family Cricetidae; genus Dicrostonyx; species Dicrostonyx torquatus. Next base: position 4,436,240 of record JAQHUG010000083.1, on the reverse strand, counting down.
ACATTCCAGTCAAGTATGTGTAATGACTGCCTTCCAGAAGAAGTGGAGGTAGGGAAGATATCACTGCAGTAGAGAAAACACCCTTCAGCAAGGACTCAAAGTTAGCTACAGGCTATATTGAGAGCATGTGCCACTGATGCACTCTGGAGATTGTTTGTGTCTTGGTGAAGGGTGTTGTCTAGGGGTACTGCTGTGGTATGGACATATATTCGTCCTGGAAGAAGATCCACTCAGACAGCTATGAGAAGTGTAGAGAGTGAGGTGACACTGAGAGACCGAGACAGACCAATATCTGAGACAGAGACCTGAAAGGGGCAATGAAGGTCCCTAACAGAAAGCAACAGTAACAGATCCACTGCAAGAATAAAATGGCATCACCAGTGCCCTGGGAGTAGAAACCTGGTTATGTCATACATAAAGCAATGGTTAGGAATGCTGAGGCAAGATCACTAAGTCGGCCCATATCTACCCAAGACTGAAAGTGGAGATCTTGAGTTACAGGGAACAGAGAAACACCACCTGCTGAGAGGGTGAAAATGAAAGAACAAACAGCTGCCACATGCAGATGGCAGGGGAGGGTACTCTAGGAGAACTCTGTGTCAGACATTAAGATCCTGTCCCCTAAATTCTTCCTTTAAATTTCTTCTTCCTGATTAGTCCACCATCTCCTAGCCCCACCCCACATCTCCACAGGCTGATATCCTTCAGTCCAGCATTTTGAAAAGTTGTAATCTTCTAGGCAAGGAGAGGGGATTATGGGATTCAGCCAAGGAAAAGAGAAACTGTTGTCCGAGTTTCCGTCCTGCCCAGTTCCCACAACCATTAAGTCCCACAGAAATCACACAGATGTCTACATTAATTATAAACTTATTGGCCCATTAGTTCAGGCTTCATATTAACTCTTTTAACTTGTATTAGTGCTGCAGGAGATTAAGCTCTCTTGCTTTCAGCCAATGGCTTCTAAGATACCAGCCCACTGGGGTGTGGTTTTCATTTTTAAAAAAGCCACAGCAGCTCTCCAGGCTG
>JAQHUG010000083.1:4413994-4428495 GCA_028555095.1 Dicrostonyx torquatus | reverse complement strand
GCCAGTCACCATGAGGCTCCCATCGCAGATGGATGCAGGTTAGACCTTTCCAGTAAGTCACCACGTGGTGACTTACAGACTTTTATAATGGGTTAGTTTATGAGGTGAGGGCTAGCCAAGAAGAGGCTAGAGATAATGGGCCAGGTAGAGCTTGAATGAATGCTGTTCTCATTTGGTTATTTTGGGTGCAGGCGGCCAGCAGCTGAGCTGGCCAGCGGCTGGTGGCTGGGGAACATAACCCACACCTCTCCCCTATTTACAACATAGTATCTACATTTCCCCTGAGTCTCCAACTGTTCTTTAATAAAGCATATACCCTTCCTTGAAAGAAATCACACCACTTGTCTGTGAGCTGAGCATAGTGACCGCCTTCCAGATTGTGGAAGTAAAGAGCATAGCAGTGGAGGAAACAATCCTTCATGAATAGCAGACACTGTGGGCAGGACTCTTCCACAGTGTATCTGTCCAGGAAACTGCTTGGTGATGTATCTCCTGATGAATCACCACAATATTACAAGTAATCCCCAGAAATTACTGGTTAATAATTCACTTGTGTTTCAACTATGTTGAACTGACATGAGCTTCTATAATCATTGCTTCTGATTCCCAAAATCACCCAGCCTTGACTGGAAAAACTGAAAAAAAAAAAAAACTGAAGAACATTTTTCTTTTCTTCTCTAGAAAATATATCTTGATATATTTCAAGGGAAATATACACATACATTAAACTGTAAGAATTAAATAAGGGACTAAGAACTGTTTTCAAATGGACATCTGCAATTTGCTGCTCCTTAAAAAAAGAGTTGGATGATATTCAAATGCAGGGAAAGATGGAAGACAGCATAACTGTAGTAGAAGGAAATCCAGAAAAATTGTGTATTGAAAAAATATGCTATTTTTTAAAATCAGTCGGTTCCACCTACTCTTAACATCACCTTGAGACCCTCCCCACCACTATGCTGAAGAAGGAAGCACTGAGGCAGTTAAGATTAAATACGCTGAGCACTCTGCTCTTGCTATCACCAGACAGTCTGGATTCCAAGACCAGTTAGTTTTGTCTCAGGTATCCTGCTGTGAAATGCCAGTGTCACATTTTCTGTACTGCCATCTGTAGAAAGACTGGAGAAGGGACAAGGACTTGTGATAGTTAGTGTTTAACCTGGAAGTGACTCAGCAAGAGTTTCATGCTGAGGAAAAATTATCCCTTGAGATAGTTGAATTACTATTTTATCAAATAATTAAATAATTAAAACGCCATGTCATATCATGTTAAAATAAGCATATGTGTATATATATATATATGCCATATTCAAACTGAAGACAAATTTCAATTCATATAAGGGTGTTTATCTTCATGAATGAGGGTTAGGGTTAGAGTTAGGGTTAGGGTATTGTATGGCTTAGTATGGTATGATGTGACCGACAGAATCTTGGTAGACTGTGTAACTCATACTCTCTTTGCACATAAAGTAAATATTAGGTGTGTGTATGTGTGTGTGTGTCTGTATGTGTCTGTATATGTTTAAAATTATCTCTAACACAGAAGCTTACTCTTCAAACTTGCCATGCTGCAAAGTCCACAGGTTTTTGGGTACTTCAGTCATCCCAGACAAGTGTCTGACATCTGGAGATAGGCTGTATAAGGCTGATCATAATAAGGGATTAGCTATGGAGTCCTGATTTTAGGGCCATAATGAATTTGAATCTCAGGGGTCCAAGTTAACCAAAAAAAAAAAATTCAAGAACCCAGCAGTTCTTGAATTCTGGAAGAAACACACAATAGGCTAGACAGAAATTGTCAGGCTGTCATTATACCACAGGCTGTTAACAACCACAATTAAGGCAGACTACATATCAATTATTATATGTCTGGAACATCAGCTTCCCTAAGCATAAAAGGAAGTGAGGCAGCCTGTGTTGCTGTCTCCTCTCTTTGGCTAATTAGTACTGTTTTTAATGGCTTCATCTGCCCAGGATCAATTGTCTAATAGGAACAGTGCTCTGTCAGTTAATAAGGTGAGGAACTACAGAATGCAATTATGTCTGGCTCCAAAATAGTGCTTCAAACACACTGAAACAATCATGTGACAGAATAAACAAACTAATAGGCTCAGGCAGGACCCTTTGTCTAATTTCCATGCATAGTGTTCCAGTAACATTTATGGGAAAAATTAAGAAGGAGAAAATGAGAAGGGGAAAAAATAGAGATTTAAAGACAGTCACAGAAACATCCTCCCCCCACATGCTCTGGAGACTTCAGTTAAAGAAAAGCCCAACAAAATTATAAATTATACATGGATGCTTAACAAATATTAGCATAGAAAATATTGATATGACAATGAACTCTATTTCCCTAAAAATGGTTTCTGAAAAAAATAAAAAATAAATGATTCTGTCATTATCCTGGTTGTAATATCAGCTCTGTTCATTTCCAGTCACAGAATGAACCCAGTGAAGAAATGGGCATTGGGAAATTCATTTGCATTCAACTGGCTTTTAGCAATTGTTATCAAATTTTTATAGCACCTCTGATTTGAGTAAATGTGCTAAATGTTAGCCTGTCTACCATCGAGTTAGCACTAGTTGATTCATGTTTGTTTACTAAACTGAGATAAAAAATGGGCTTGTGAAAGGAATCAAGACACAGTGACAAGGACAAAAAGCAGCTGTTTTGAGAGGCAGTATGAGACAATCAGAAAGGCTTAGGGGCTTGAGCTCAGGGATTGAATCCTATCCATGAATTCCCAGCATCAACCCTCACTAGCTTTTATGATACGGACACCTTAGTTTACAGTGTTCAGTTTTCCTTATCTGTGAAACATAGGCAATAAATAGCTACTACACTCACAAAGAAAAACATGGTTAGAAATGAAGAATAGTCAAATTATGAAAAATAAGATTTTGGTGCTGTGCATCATATAGAGCCAATTTCTACTTTGAGACTTTATATGGGATGCTGACGGTGTAAAGCATGAGCTCGTTCGGGAACTTTCAGGGTCCAGCTTCTCCTTTTGTCCTTTTGTGAGTTCCCCATTGTTAGTAATTAGTTCCCTAATTGCATCATAGTTTAACTTTCTGAAGCTTTTATAAAGACATTTGGCATTGCTTTTAGTAGAATACAATGTAATATGCAAAGGATTATGATAATAATGTATGTGTTAACTGCATCTCCCTTGCAGAATTCTTAAAAAAAAAAAACACCAAGAAAATTTCCTTTAAAATATGAAATTCAAGTCGTCGTTTAAAAGTCCTTAACTTGATTTTTACACTCCCTACAATGCGTTAGCACCAACGATCTGTCTTCCAAAGATATAAAAAGGCATCTCTATGGGGGTACTTGGCTTTTTTAGCTTGGACACTGCATTGTTCTATTACACTGCAAAACAAGTCTGGCACAAAATCTCTCACGAAATGCCAGGACTCTTTTCAAACCATCTGTCTTTTCTTTTTCTTCCCTAGTAAAATGCTACAATAAACCCCAGCAGAAATTTTCAAATAGCTTGTTATGTAGGATAGCGGAAATATAAAGGTAAAGCTAACAATCTATGCACTGTACTGCCTTTTGTCCCTTTGCAAAACTCATCTGAGGAAGCTGAGTTCTCTGTAGAACACTGTGGGCCTAGTAAAGAGGAGGGGCTAGGCTAAAACTGGAAGTACCTTATGCCTCAGGACCAGCTGTGAGAGTCAGTATTTTAAAGTGAAAGCCTAGTTGTGACCCCTTCCAAGTAGGAATTTTCAAAATTAGGTCATTGTAAGAAATACATCAAATCAAAAGTGTTAAATGTAATGTATAGAATAGGCTATTTCAAGGGATTCCCAACCCCCAAGAAGGGTTATTTTCTAGAAATAGCAGTTTAGTTATCTCTGGAAACTTTGGTTTTCTGACTAGTCAAGCTGTGAGTGGCTTTGTGGAGTTGAGCTAGTCATTTAACCTCTCAGGTCTCTCGGGTACTTTTCTATAAAATGAGGAGGCTGGGCTTTGGCACCTTCCAGCTCTCAAAGCCTATTCTGTGGTTCCAGGATGCTGGGGGCAGACAATTCATTTCAGGTTTTTGTATAAATGGCATCCAGTGTCATGAAATAATGTATCAAGAGCAGCTGCAGGGTCTTTCTGTCCTGCATTTGGTTTGAAACCAGCAGATAAGGTTGCTTGAATTCATTTCTTTTTCTTTGGTGAGGGGATAGGTTTGATGACCTAATGGGCCTTTTCCATCTCTTCTATCTTTGATGAGGCCATGGGCCTCTGAGTTGAGAACTGTAAAGAGTTACTGTAGAGAATTTGCCTTTGTAGTGATTTCTCCTTTTTGATCATATTTGACAGTTTTACAATTGTGCTTTGATTCAGTTTTGTCTACCACATAGCTCAGAGTGATAGCCAGCCAGATCTACTAAGATACAGGCACACATGTGTAAATTAAATACAAGATACAGTACCACGGATATATATATGCTCATGTGTTTTACATATATTCAAAATAAACACACACATACATATATATTTATATACACATATGATAGTTATATACCAGTGAAGATCCATAATTACCACATGGATTCCAACAAAAAATATATATATTTTCTGTATTGTAGTTTACAGTAAATGAGTGAAATATCATATTTTATATAACTGTGTTTGTATTCAAAATGAAATTTTAACTTTTATAAAAATGGTCCAAAATAAAATGCAACACAATTTGTTTAATATATTATTAGAATTAATCTCATGGCACAGCACAAATGATGTGCAGACCCTGAAAAGAAACCTAGCCTCCTCCACTTCAGCATTGCTCTCCCGGGCCTGAGAAGGTCCCTCTATGACCTTTGACTCCCAACTAGAGACCTGATATAGCACAAAAAAAAAAACCCACAGACAGAAATGAGGTTCAATGAAAGCTAGAAAGTCAAAGCAGACTAAGCAGACAGAGCCTCTCTCTCCTCTCATTTTTTTTATTCCGTCTAGTGCTGGAATTAAAGGTCTATGAATTGCTAGTGCTGGGATTAAACCTGTAGACCACCACCTCCTGGATTCCTTTCTGCCTTGTTTCTGTGTAGCCCAGGGTGGTATGGAATTAACAGAGATCCATCTGCCTGTCTCCAAAATCCTGGGATTAGAGGTAAGTTTCACAATTACCTGACCTCTAAAGGTTTTAGCTTTGCCTCTAATCTTCAGACATGATTAATTTACTATATTACAAATATGAAACCACTACAACCTGGGTTTCTCTATTTTGGCCTCAACCACTCTACCCTAAGACACTAGTCTCAGGCATTCTGTCCAAGGCTCCATGTGGAGACTATTTCAACCTACCCGGGTTACAGAATATGAGGGCATGAAGATTAACTGTAGGATACCACCATTCAGTTAGTGAAGATGAGAAGTTAAAAACCCATGAACACAAAATGCAGGTAAATTAGGACGTCATGGCAAGATTACATTTTGCATTATGGTCATATAAAAAGACAAATTCTAGTTCAAAGGCATGAAACATACCTTCATTAAAAGCACAGAAAAATGCCTCCCAAATCCAGAGAAAGGAATGTCCATTAAGGTATAAGAGACATATAGAACACTAAATAGACAGGACCAAAACAGAAACCCCCATGGCTTATTATAGTTAAAGCATCAAGAATGTAGAGCACAGGAAGGGTATGAAAAGCTATAAAAGGAAATTTCAACCATATATAAAGGTGAGTTCAGAAGTATAACAACTAATTATTCCATGAAAACATTAAAACAAAAAGAGCTTGGAGCAATATGCTTCTGATTCTGAAAGAAAAAATATAACAACCCAGACTAATTAACCTGGCACAGCTATTAACAATAACTGAAGAAGAAAGAAAATTTCCATAATAAACAGGCTAAATGTCATGACCACTAAACCAACCATACAAAATACTATATGGAATAACAGAGAGAAGAATAAGCATTCCAAGTAGCCGTGGAAGCTGTAAATAAATAATAAATAATGGTAGGATACAAAATAGGAATAAAAAAAATCACAAAAAAACAAAATGGCAGCAACTAATACTCATTTTAATTTGAATATTAATGGCAACAATGTCACAATTAGAAGACACAGTCTATATGGTTAAAATGAAAAACAGGATTCATGCTTTTGTTTTTTCACAGGAACACATCTCAGTATCACGGATATGCATTTTCTCAAAGTAAAAGGATTGAAAAACTTTTCCAAGAAAATAAGACCAGAAAAGCAGGTGTCACTATTTTATTCACAAAAGAACCTTCAAGCCCAAACTAATCAGAAAAAGATAAAGAAGGTTGCTTCATTCTGATGAACAGAACAGTTCACCCAGAGAATATTACAGGTCTCAACATCTATGGGCCAAAGTTAAACACATTTTCCTAAAGCCAACACTACTAGACATTAAGCCACATATAAACACCAATGCAATACTAAGTGACTTCAATAACCCACCATTGTACAGGTCACTAAAGAAAAACCTACATAGAATAGCATAAGAGCTAATCCTTACAGACATTTACAGAATATCCAGCCCAGCCACTAAAACTGTGCATTCATCTCAGGAACACATGCATAGTTATCTAAAATACCTTGAGTATTGGACCATAAAGTAAATCAGAAAACTTAAGAAAGTTGAAATAATTCAAGATACATTCTCTGACAACACTGAAATAAAGCTTGAAATCAATAATAAATCACAGAAAATACAAAAATTGTTAAGTTTAAACTACACACTCTTGGAAGAAAAATGAATCAATGAAGAAGTAAAGACAGAATTTAAAAAGGATCAAGTAAACAAGTTATTTAATTAAAAATAAATGGTATGGAGAAACAGATGGACAGTTCTCAAAAGAAAAAATATGAATGGCTATAAATACTTCCCACAGTGTTCAACATCAGCAACCAGTAAAAAATACAAATTAAATGCTTTGAGATTCCATCCCATTGTGGTAGGAATGGTTATCATTAAGTATTAGGGAATGTTATTTTAAGATGTGCTAAGTTTGTTGATACTGTGGAATATGTGTTTAATGATGCAAAGATGTGTTGTATTCTATGTTGCATTTGTTTAACTCTGTGAAACTGTGTTACTTTGCCTGTTTAAAACACTTGATTGGTTTAATGAAGCGTTGAATAATCAATGGCTTGGCAGGAAAGGATAGGCAGAACTGGTGGGCAGAGAGAATGGGAGGAGAAGGAGGAGCAAGAATAAGGAGAGGAGGACACTAGGGACCAGGCACCCAGCCACACAGCCAGCCATGGGGTGAGAGTCAAAGTAAGGTATACAGAAATATAGAAAAGTTAAAGCTCAGAGGCAAAAGATAGATGGGATAATTTAAGAAAAGCAGGCTAGAAAAAAAGCCAAATTATGGCCAGGCATTCATAAGAATGAATAAGCCTCTGTGTGATTTATTTGGGAGCTGGGTAGTGCCCCCTAAAGACCCAAAGAGTAAAAGAAAAACCAACTACAATTAAGAAATTAGATAAAAAACAAATGCTGTCAGACAGCTGGTGGTGGTGTAAGCCTTTAATCCCAGCACTCAGGAGACAGAGGCAGGCGGATCTCTGTGAGTTCAAGGTCAATAGCTACTTCCAGGACTGGCTCCAAAGTTGCAGAGAAACTCTGTCACGAGAAACAAAAAAAGAAACAAAAACAAAAAGAAAACAAATGCTGTCAATGATGTGGGGAAAGAGAAACCCTCAATAATGCTTTGGGAGAGTGTAAACTGGTGCAGACATTGGGTAAAACAGTGTGGAGAGTCCTTGAAAAGCTAGTAATCTTCATATGACCTAGCTGTACCATTACTGGGTATATAACGAAACAACTTTTTATCTTGCTGTGGTGATAATTTCTCTCCTATGTTTACTGTCGTTTTTGTTTGGATATGGAATCAGACTAGATGTCTCCTAACTGGTAGATGGATAATGAAATGTGGGAAATATAAGCAATGAGATTTTACTCAGCTGTAAATAAAAATAAAATTGTTAATATTGAAAGTGAATGGATGGAACAAAAAAAATGATACCAACAGAGGTAAACAGTTGGGGAGGAAAGGTTTGCTTAGCTTATAGTTACAGTCTGTTACTAAGGCAAGTCAACACAGGAATTCAGGGCAGGAGTCCAGAGATTTGAACTGCAGCAGAGGCACAGAGGAACCAAACTGGCTATGTTACCCTCCATAGCTTTCTCAGCCTGCTTTCTGTTATTACCCAGGACATCCTGCACAGGAGCGGCAACCGCGCAGTGTGTGTGTGTGGGGGGGTCTACATCATAACTAGTCAAAAAATGCTCCCAAATATAAGCTAACCATCCAATCTGGTGGAGGAAATGCTTCAGCTAAGGCTCTCTCTTCCCAACCGACTCTAGTTTGTGTCAAGTTGACAAATCTAACCATTACATTCATGTATAGAAAAGTAGATGGTGTGTGTTTCTTTTTGTATGCAGTCCTTACCTTTGACTCTCTTATGTTGTATGTTCAATTTAGAGTTCTTGTACAGGCTAGAAATCTAGAAAGAGGCCACTGAGATATGGATACTCTAAAACAGATAATATAGTGTGTGTGTTTGTGTGTGTGTGTGTGTGTGTGTGGTTTGCGTTGGAAAGAAGAAGCCTAACATGGCTGAAAAAAAAACTTCTCTTGAAAGCTATGGGTTATTAAATGAACCTCAATGCAAAGTGCAGGACACCATCTTCATGAGTGGTTGGTAGAGGACAACCTAGAGACCATCAAAACTATGCAAGGATTTGTTATTCCTCTTGTTTAACTATAAAAATTAGATGATGAGACCTTTTTACTTAAGACACTACACAACTCAGATATATGACATCGAAAAATTAAGCTGAAAAGAAGGCAGAAGCTTCTTCCTTGCTAACCAGCTTTTATAGTGACAGAAGGAACTAGGTAGGCTGCTGAGAGGGAAAAAGTGTCAATGGTTTACCCAGACATGAACCCAATGAATTACAATACTAACCTTCCAGGTAAGATGTGAACAGAGCACTTGTGCAATAGCAGCAGGACTGTATAAGGGTAGCCATCCTCTCTCTGAATGACAGGTTAACTCTAGTGGAGGGAATCTGCACCTCATACTGTAAACCTGCTCAAAAGCCTCTGCTGTGCATTTGCTTCTGTGGATCGGGCCCTCAATGTAGTCCAAAATAAATTTGTAACTCCTTTAACATTTATGCCACTATTGTACCTACGGACATGTCTTGCTAGAGAAGTTATTTATTGTGTCACACTGTTTGCTGAAAATAAATATTGTTGATAACATTTCTCCACAAGACTGCTTAGAACTTCTTATGACATTCAAAGTAGATGGGAGAGAGAAGATCCCTAAACAGTACCAACTTCCTTTCTCCAGTTCTCATGATCCAAGTCTATGATATCATCAGCAATTGATGTGGGATTCCCCTCTGTGTGTTGCTTGTATTGGTTAATGAATAAAAAAAACCTGCCTTGATCTGATAGGGCAGAACTTAAGTAGGCAGAGAAGACAGAACTGAATTCTGGGAGGAAGAAAGCAGAGTCAGTGATATGCCATGGATCCACCAGAGACAGATGCTGGGAATTTTACCTGGTAAGCCACTGCCATGTGGTGACAGATTAATAGAAATGGATTAAGTTAAAATGTAAGAATTAGCCAATAAGAAACTAGAGCTAATGCGCCAAGCAGGGATTTAATTAATGCTGTTTCTGTGTGGTTCTTTTGGTGCTAAGCTAAGCAGCCAGGATTAAAAAACAGCCCCACCTTGCAACAAGTAATCATATTTATTGTCAAATTCTTTTGGGCCAGAAAGAGCAAACACAATAGTCCATATTACTTTGGTGTTTGGGGGAAAGAATCCTGACCCAACACCAGAGGGGAAATGTGCAACAACTGTCATTAAACTTTTTATTTGACAACCTATGGCTTCTTAGAGATGCATTACCCATTTGTAGGATAACTCCAATTAAACTATTTTATGTAAAGATAGATAAATAATATATAACTGTGATACACACACACACATATATATATACATATATATATGTATATATATATATATGGAGAGAGAGAGAGAGAGAGAAAGTGAGAGAGAGGTAGTAATAAAAAATACATTTCCACATAAAGCGTTCAAATATCCTTAATCTTACTCAACCCAAACTCATGTTGTACCGTAAATCTAGCCAAGAATCCATGTCTAGGATGCTCATGAACCCCAGGAGTGAGCCTACTATCATTTTCTTAAATGGCCATAGTATCAACTTTCCTTCTAGTATCACAGCTGTACTCAGACATTAGAGCTCTTTTTAGTGAAGAGACGTTTCTTTGTGCAGTGGACATTAATTTTTACTCAGAAATTCAAAACTGGTCAAATGGTAGAGAATAAGTGTCTGTGAAATAAGTCCTCAGCCACAAATAGGACATTTGGATTACAGCCCCATCCCGTTATACAAGGATCTTGGCAGAAGGGTGGGGTGGGAGGAAGACTTTAATTTAAAGTAGTGGTGGATAACATTAAAAACCAGTGGTTTCAGATACAACAAGGAAGTCAAACATATGAGCCCTGAGCAATTCTGAGAGCAATCCCAAGACTGGTACAGGTCCAAGGCAGGTGAGATTGCAGCACGGGGAGCATGTAAAACCAGCACTAGCCAAAGGGCTGTTGATAGCTGCTACAGGAGGGAGGGAGAATTGGTTTCTTTAATGATGTGACCCTCAATATGTCAATCACGTGCCAGGGCAGGCTCTCACCCAAGATTGTTCTCAATAGGAAAACAACAACAAAATCCTATAAAATCTCAAAGCTTGTTTTAAAGCGAGGTAAGGGTGAATTGGATGGTTGTAAGAAGAGTTGGGGTGAGAAAGCTATATATTGAAAATATATGATATTCTGAGTGAGTTAATGCTTTTAAAAGATAATAAAATATTGAAGTTTGGTAAACAGTGAGTTTAACCACACAAACTGGAGTTTCAGAAGCTGTAATAAATGATTAACAACATTTACAAGAAACCTGACAATAAGCAATTGGGCAAGAAAAGTATCTTGAGGGAAAGACTCCACCTATTGAAAGTCTCATCTTCTGAAAAGCAAATTAATTTGGAAAGAAAGAGACAAAAGCATAATAGTCCCTAAAGGGACCCCTTTCTCCTCAAAAGTATCAGTTTAGAACCGTGTTTCCCCAGGACAGCAAATAGAATCTGATGCAACTGTGGTTCAAGAGGTCAGGGTCAGCTCAATGTGGCATAAGATCTTGGCAGCATTGTTGATGGTACTTTTTAACATAAAAATGTAGGACTGAGGGGGTTTGAAAGTCTTACACTATTACCTTTCAGAAAGACTCCAAGGTCAAAAAATATAAGGTTGTTTTGAAACCTTTGAAATGAGAGTTGGAAACACCACTGGGTGACTATAAATGTGAATACTAACTAGAAATGGAGAGCCCAAGATTTGTATGTACCAAGGTTGGATTTCTGCTGAGAAAACCACTGAGTAGTAGAGCTGGAATGGAAGAAAGGCTAGCTGTGCAGCCAACTGCAGAGAGGGAGACATGGGGCTATCCAAGTAACTTAGGAAACCATAACTTCCCTCACAAGCAACAAATGCTGTACAAGAAGCTTCAGTACTTAATGTTTTCCCTGTTGAGTTTCCAAATTTTAAGCAGAAGTGCCTTCTACATTCAAGGTAACATAACAAAGTTTCAAGATATAATCTAACACACTGGTCTCATCCTCGCATAGTATGTGCCTCCCTTGATGACTCTAATTAGTATTGTTTTAAATATTCTGTCCCTGTCCCCTTAACATGGCAACCCGGAGAAGCACTCATTTCTCATTTGTTGGGCATAAACCACCAAAACCCACTGTTTTATCCCTTTCTGTTTTCTACAATATCTGCTTCTACTCAATGTTTCATTTAAAAATATTTTATTTTTAAAAATTAACTTAGAATTTAACAGGTTTTCAGATGGCATTTTTACACATTTTTTTGTTTTGGCTAGTTCTCTCCTACCTCCACCTTTGATCCCTTCTTGTCTCCATGCCCCCGTTACCCTCACTGAGCCCTCCATGCACAATACTCCTGCTTCCACTTTGTTCTGCTATATTCCTGGACATCATAGCTTAAACTACTTTATTACCCCCAATCACTCCACAGTTTCTATTTTCCTGACTCTTATATATTTTCTCTTCAACAGGATATAGACATTTAACAAAAGCTTTGCATTTTGTTTTGACTTGCTGTGTATATACAGCCACAGGGTTAAGACATTTGCATTTCAAAGTTCTTCCTGAGCCCTTCTGATACCCTAATGTGAGGAAAAGATTAATTTCATCTTGAGTAGTAAATTGTTCTTTACTGTCAACATTGCCAGCATACTCCTTTCTATTTCAATCACTATCATTACCTCAGCTCCTCCGTCATCAATATCACTTAATAATTGTCATGTAATTCCAAATATTCCTGCCAAATTGAGTGTTAAGCATTATAAGTACATTAAATGAAGTCATATAATTATCTCTTATGATTTTATTGTCAGGATTTTATGGAAGTTGAGCAGACTCAGATTCACAGAGGCCAAATGAATTCCCTAATATCCAATTACAGTTGGAACCAGAATTCAAGCAGCAATCTGGTGTAGGGGTCTCTGTGACCATCCAGACCAGCAGAGTGCTGCTTCATAAGAAGCAAGAAGGATAACCAATGTTGGTTCAATTTTCTGAAGTCTGACACCGGATAGTTTATTTAGGGTGTGTTTAAGTACAGGACAATTTTGTAAAAATATTTCCTGGTGACAATGAACTCAAACCCATGTACACAATTAAGCTTTGTATAAACTACATTTGACTTCTTCCATAAAGATAGATTTCTAGTGAATGAAAAATAATGTTTAAAGTAGGGTTTAGGGAGAATGACTGAGATAACCCTAAGAGTATGGGAGAACCAGTTTTGGCCTCGGACATTAAGTTAGAACAAAGGTCATCAGGTTCTAAAATACCTTGGGCCCATCTTGTAAGACTTTGGGAAACCACATGTGGCCTGGCAACACAGAGATCACAGAAATCACCAGACTACATCCACTCCTTGCTTTCTTGGTGGAAAAAAATAGGTTACATACCTCTTTCTTTAAAGAGACAGCCTTCATGTTTAACATTCCTGATTTCCTAGTCCTTATCTCTAAGCAAGAGGACTTTGTGTTCTCAACAATCTCGTTGGTTTCAACCAAGCCAATTAACCACTCTCTTAAATTCTCCCATTTAGCATTATTTGTTCTTTTAGGGTTGGGGTACAAGCTTAAAGCTCCATTATTTTTACTACATACCCTTAAAATTATAGGGTTAAGGAACATAAAATCTCTTGGTAAACTTCAATGAAAACATTAAATATATTGACTAAAATCCAGAAATATATGATTATGTAAATAAACATTACCAAATTAATTACCTTTTTGAAATAAGAGGAGGTTGGTAGAAAAGAACAAAATAATTTTCAAACAAACATGTTTTGATGTTATCAAATAAACTAAATTCTTTAAAGAGAAAAAAGTGGAAAACTGTAAAGTTCAACTATTGACTTTACTAGAGGAGTAGTAAAAAGAGAATTTTCTGAGTGTCTTAGTTTTCTGAGTGGGCAAATTACACTTATTTTCTATCTATGTATCTTTGACCCACTGAAACTTCCAAGTCGTGGTCAACTTCTAATCTACTCTGAAAAGAGCTCAAGTTCTTGCTTTCAAAAAAGATGTCTGTTGTTTTTTCAGAATTAGAAATAAAATAAAATAATAAAATAAAATGGAAATGGGAACACTAAACACTACCCTGCATGTCCACTCAGTTTTAATTTCCTGATTTAACTTCCCCCACAAACTCACACCCCTTGAATACACTGAATTTAATGCTTTACTGTTCATCAGCCTATAAATTACTCTTTCTAGACTATGTTATGTCCCTGCTAATGACTAACAGTTGTATACTTTCATGGAATTAAATCAAGAAGGTTGATTTGAAATGCAAAGTGACAAGAGGCCAGAGAGATGAACAAGTGGATAAAAATATGTGCTCTTCATCCAGAGTATCTGAGCTCTCTCGAACGTGGGTTTTCCTTCGTCACTTCTAAGTGTGGAGATGAAGTCATGTCATGGTGAAAGGAAGAGGTCTGCTGTCCACCAGACTCCATTAAGTAGCAACTAGGACACCAAAGAATGTTTAGGTTCATTTAGCATATGCATAGAAGAGAAACATTTTAAGACAAATGTTTTATTTGATTCTAATTCCAACCTTGTAAATTCTTGAAACCAGTGAAACTGCTGAAGTACACTGAAGTCATCACTGTAGTTACCCATGATCTGACTGCATTGAGGAGGAATCAGTTACTTCTCAAAACAAAAACTGACTGAGAGGCCAACGATGATGGCACTGGAACCTATCTCTTCTGCATGTATTGACTATTTGGGAACCTATTCTATATGAATGCACATCTTCTTAGACTGAGATGGAGGGGGGAGGGCCTTGGGCTCCCCATAGGACAGGGTATCC
>JAQHUG010000083.1:4368328-4379062 GCA_028555095.1 Dicrostonyx torquatus | reverse complement strand
CAAGAAACTGCTCTTGCATGGACTACTTGATGCCATGCTGTATGAACTAGACATGCAGGACCCATATAGAAATGACTACTGAACTTGTGTAAATGTGAAAAGATCCTTCAGGGTTCCTGCTTTATGAAAGAATCTGCAAAACATTCTGCAGTACACAGACAAAAGTGACTGACAAACTGCCAATATAGACAGAAATGTCTTTGAAATTTCCAGCCTCATGAAAACGTCTGCTGGCTATTATTAACCTGTAGGCTGAAGACAGATGCTCCAAAAGAAGAACCTTGGGTGACTGTCCAGGCAGCAAGATGTCTGTAAATTCTAGAGTTTTAGAAGTTGCTTACAATGAACTTCTTGTTAACTTAGGTAATATTATATCCTTCTGCAATGTTTGATGGACTGGAAGAATACATAGTTATAGCTTTCCTTTGTTATGATAAAAAGATTATATATAAATGTTGTAACTGTAATTCTTGCTTGATACTTGTTTTGTTATATGTAATTTTACAATGTTAACGTTAAAACCTTCTTTTTTATTTAAATAGAAAAGCAGAAATGGTGTGGGAAATCCTTCAGTCTATGTGTTGTTTTTATTGGTTATTGAATAAAGAAGCTGGTGTTGCCTGTGATAAGGCAGATTAGAGCTAGGCAAGGAAAACTAAACTGAATGCTGGGAGAAAGAAGGCATAGTTGGGAGACACCATGGAGCCCCCAGAGGGGAAAGATGTGTGCTGGTAGTCCACAAGCCTCATGGTAAAATATAAAATAATGGAAATGAGTTAATTTAAGATATAAGAATTATCCAGAAATACATTTAAGCTATTGGTCAGGCAGTATGCAAATAATATGGTTTTTGAGTGATTATTTCAGGTCTGGGCTGCTGAGAATGATCAAGTGGCCTCCAACATCAAAATGGCTCCTCCTATTACACACACCTACATTAGCAAAGCCATACCTCCTAAAAATTTCTTCAGTAATGCAGCTTCCACTAAGTGGCCCATGCTCTTATAAACCAAGAACTGTAAATGGAGACTGTGCTCTCCTTTCCTGACCACCCTGATCCACATAATCACACAGAAACTATATTGATTACAACATTGTTTGATCAAGGGCTCAGGCATATACATAAATACAGGCTATGTATTTCCACGAGGCTGTGGCTTATCAACAAGATTCTGGCATCTTTCTCTTTCAGGAGCTACATGGTGTCTCTCTAACTCTTCCTACTCTCTCTCTCTCTTTCTTTCTCTCTGTATGTTCAGATTTACTCCCTGGATTTACTCTGCTAAGCTATTGGCCAAATAACTTTATTCATTAACCAATAAAAGCAGCACATATACAGAAAGACATCTCACATCATCCCCCCTTTTCTGTATAAATAAAAAGGAAGGTTTTAACTTTAACATAGTAAAATTACACATACTACACAGTTATCAAGCAAGAATTATAGTTACAATATTTAGTTCATTTATATTTGGCAAGTGAAGGAGCTATACCCATTTCCACTGGCAATTGGTAAGTCTGAAATAGCAAAAAATTCTTCACCTAAGGCAGATGCGACCATTGTCCTGTTGCAAAGCACAGGCTTTATTAAAATTAATATAAAGGGAGGAATTGTAGGAAACAAGAAAACTAGGCCCATTTCTCACCATTGTCTGGTGGTCAGAGAATTTGAGAGACTAACAAGCACAATTTGCATCAGACAGGAGGTGGTCGCCTGGCTCTTTTGAAGCTAATTAAACTTGGCACCATCCTGACAGGTGGTCACCATATGTTAATGTGATCCTACTCCTTTCAATGTAACCATGAGGTCACCTGAGGAGGAAGTGTAATAAAGTGTTGACCAACTAAATGTGACTTGAGTCATCCCACTCCCTAGTCAAAAATGTTAATAAAACCTTTTTGTTACCTACTCCCCCATTTTATGTTCATATAAAAGCTATAAAAATAGACGTGGGTGATTTCAGGATCTAAATAATCTTTAAAAGTCCCTCCTTTTGATACTGTCTTGTAGCTTTATTTTTCCCACTCCTCTACCCTGGCAAAAAGTGTTTTATATTGAGGCTGGTCCTCAACACCATGGTACATATCCAACATTTTAACTCAGAGCTTCATCCACTCCCCACAGTATGCCAAACTAAACCTAGATATAATCATTTCTGTGGTCTAGTTTCCCAACCTTTTCAAGTAGAATAGATATTTCTTTACATATCCCCAAGAATAAGCATGTAATATTAGTAGCATAAGGTTTTTTCTCCTTAATTGAAAAAAATGGCAAACTACTTGATTGACTGGAGAGTGACAGGCAGACAGAAAGACTAGTAATTTTGAAAAAAAAATTGTGCATAGACATTTGAATTACTATCAAAATTGGGGGATCAAAGTGACCTTCCTTTCAGAGTACTATAGTTACTTCACAGTCCTTACTTATCACACATGTTTCTAAAGTAGAAAATAAACATACACTCATCAATCACCAGGTAAGTCAATCATCACCCATCCACAAAATGAAATTATTGGCAAAAAAATAATTAAACAGTAAGCTGACCACTCATCATGATGTTACTCAGAAATGCTGAAGTAAGTGAAGATGGCAGGTATAGGGAGCTATATATTGTGAAAATGCATTTGTATGACATTCTGAAAAAGTCAAATCGATGGGGTCTGAGATTGGAAAAATAATTTCTGGAAATTGATTCATTTTTCTGTATTTTTGAGTTTATATGTACTAATGCCAAGAATATCTGAACTATTTTGGTGAAGACTATGTCTGTGATTCTCATCTACATTTTTACCTACAGTTACAATATTTTATTAATTATTTATATTTTCCTGCTGCAGGCCTGCCAAAACATACTTCTCAAGTTGAGTATTTCTGTCAAACTTACATTTTAAAATATAACATAATATGATTTGATAAAATACTTTATTTACATTTTGATTACTACATAAAACCTATGTGGGATTTTCATTTAAAAATCACATCTTCCTTCTTCCCCCACCCCCATGCTCCCAATTTTATCAGGAGATCTTGTCAATTTCCCCTTCCCAGGTGGATATATATATATATATATATGTGTGTGTGTGTGTGTGTGTGTGTGTGTGTGTGTGTGTGTGTATGTGTGTGTTCTTTATGATTTACCTTGTTACTTAGACTCTCTAGGGTCATGGACTATAGGCTAGTTATTCTTTCCTTTACAGCTTGTAACCACTTATGAGTGAGTACATACCATGTTCATCTTTCTGGGTCTGGGTTACCTTACCTTTTCTTACGCATAATGTTTCTTTCTAGTTTCATCTATTTACATTCAAATTTCAAGTTGTCATTTTTTTCCGCTGAATAGTACTCTATTGTGTAAATGTGCCTTTACCTATTCTTCAGTTGAATGACATCTAGGTTGTTTCCAGTTTCTGAAGAGTAGGGGAGTAATGGGGAAGGAGAACTTGAGGGAACGGGATAGTTGTGATGGAGGAAGGACAGTGATGGAGAGTAAGGAAAGAGATATTTTGATTGAGGGAGCCACTATGGGACTAGCAAAATACCTGGCACTAGAGAAGTTCCCAGGAATCCACAAGGATGACCCCAGATAAAACACTAAGCAATAGTGGAGAGAGTGCCCAAACTGACCTTGCCCTTTAGTCAAATTGATGAATATCTTAAATGTCACCATAGAACCTTCATCCAGAAACTGATGAAAACAGAGGCAGCCCACAGTGGAGCACTGGCCTCCCAAAGTCCAGTCGAAGAGCAGGAGGAGTGAGAATATGAGCAAAGAGGCCAAGACCATGATGGGGACACCCACTTAAACAGTTTGTATGAGTTAATGGGAGCCCACCAACTCCATCTAGACAGAAAAGGAACCAGCATAAGACGAAACTAGTCCCAGTTGCATGAATGGGTTAGATTGCAGGGCCACTGGCAGTGGCACCAGGATTTATCCCTACTGCTTCTACTGGCATTTTGGGAACCCATTTTCTTTGAATGGATACCTTGCTCAGCCTGGATATAGTTAAGGAGAGCCTTGGACCTTTCCCAAAGCAATGTGCCTTACCCTCTCTGATGAGAGGATGGGTGGTGCAGGACAATTCTGTATTCTGTCAATTATGTTTTAAATAAACATTGATTGGCCAGTAGCCAGGCAGGAAGTATAGGCAGGACAACCAGACAGAAAGTAGAGGCAGGGCAATGAGAACTGGAGTATTCTGGGAAGGAGGAAGCCCATTCCTTCCCAGTCCTGTCCAGACACCAAAGAAGCAGGATGTGACCTGCCTTACTGAAAAAGGTACCGAGCCATGTGGCTAACATACATAAGAATAATGAGTTAATATAAATTATAAGAGCTAATACAAAGCCTGAGCTAATGGGCCAATCAGTTTTATAACTAATGTAGACCTTCTGTGTGATTCTTTGGGACCTAGTGACTGTGGGAACTGGGCAGGACAGAAACCTCAACAAGCAGGCCCTCATGTTACAGATGGGGTGGGAGAAGGTGGAGAGAGTGGGAACTGGGATTGGTATGTAAAACTTAAAAAATAGTTTGCTTTCTTTTTTAAAAAGTAAAGTTAAAAATAAAATCACCTCTTAAGGACCCTAAGAATGACATGAATGAATAGCTCTGGGAAGTGAACAGGTAAGTTCTATGCAAATTGGGAATAGGGAGTGATGAAGTGGAGGGGGAGGAGAACATGAGGAAATGGGATGAACAGAGAGGGAGAGCAAGGACAGAGTTATCCTGATAGAGGGCACCATTATGGGGTTAGGGAAAAACCTGGTGCTCCAGAAATTCTCAGGAACCCACAAGGGTGATCCAAGCTAAAACTCCAAGCAATAGTGGAAAGGGTGCCTGAACTGGCCTTCCCATGTAATCAGATTGATGACTGCCCTAATTGTCATCATAGAATCTTCATCCAGCAACTGATGAAGGCAGATGCAGAGATCCACAACTAAGAACTGGGCAGAGCTCCCAGAGTCCAGTTAGAGAGAGGCACGAGCAAAGGGGTCAGGATTATAATGGGGATATCCATAAAGACAGCTCACCCAAGTTAGTAGAAGCTCACTGACTCTGGAATGTCAGCTGAGAAACTTTCATTCCTTAGTCAGGGAAACCTGACGAGGCCCTCTGGATGTGGGTGGCAACTCTGTGGCTTGGGCAGTATGTGGGGCCACTTTCAGTGAGACCAGGATTTATCCTCAATGCATGAACTGGGTTTTTGGAGCCCATTCCCTATGGAGGAATACCTTGCTCAGCCTCGATACAGGGTGGGGGGACTTGGTCCTGCCTCAATTTGATATGCCAGACTTTGTTGACTACCAAAGGGAAGCCTTACCCTTTCTGAGGTGTTGATGTGAGGTTAGGTAAGAGAGTGGTAGGAAGGAAGGGAGAGAAAACTGTGGATGGATGTAAAATGAAAAAAAAAATCTTTTAAATAAAAAATAAAATCACCTCTTAAATCAACACCAAAATTAAGTATCTTGCTATAAAATAAAAAAGATTAATTTATTTTCATCATTTGCCATGTGTGTGTTTACTTTGAGTCATTGTCACTGGTCTTACTCTTTCTCTGCACTCAAATTTGTTTTCTATAGAATTTCTGTTTCTTTTTTTTTAATAAAATTATCTATTTATTTTACATCCTAGCTTCAATTTCTCCTCCTGACTTTCCTCTCAGTTTCTTCTCCAAACCCACCTCTATTTCCAGCCCCCAATCCACTCATCCTTTCTGTTTAGGAAAGGGCAGGTCTCCCATGGATATCAATAAAGCATGGCAATCAAGTTCAGTAAGACGAAGAACCTCTCCAAGTACTGAGCGTGGGCAAGGCAACCCAGTAAGAGGAGTAGGGTCCAAAAGGCCGGTGAAAGAGTTAGAGGCAGCCCCTGTTCCTACGATTATGAGGCCAGGAATTTCTTTGTTCTTGATGTATTTTCTAAGATAAAGTCCAAGACACCATCCTTTTTTCCCATTTCTGAAATTCAGCGGTCTCAAACCCTTCATCTTCTATACAACAGCGTCTTTGAATTTCACACACACGCACATGTGCATGCGTGCACACGCACACACACATGTGTGCCTGTGTGTCTCTGTGTGTGTATATATATATGAACTATGTATATGTGTATATGCACTTCTCTTGTATATATTACATAAGTAATGAGTAAACATAAAATATGCTTTTCTATAGCTTTTTCAAACCTCAGTGCCATTTTCCCTCCTTCCTCCCTCATCCTTTGTATTGATTTCCCTCCTACTTCCCAGTTATCAAACCTTTCTCTATTTAATTTATCCAGGAAATTGGAGTTTTCTGGGAAATTCTCTTTCAGTGTCCCTTTTTCTGCAACTTCTTCCCTCACCACTCATGCATTCCTTCTATTTCCCTGGTTTCAGGGGAAACTTCAGTTTATAGCCAAACATTTAGGAGTCAGAGCTAGGAAGCAAATAAGAAAACTTAGACCATTTGCCTTTCTGTTTCTGGGTTACCTCCCACAGTACAATATTTTAAACAAGGAATTGTGGCAAGATAATAATCAGAAGATCTTTTAGACCACCTCTTAAAGAAAGTTTCTGCATCTTAGAAATGAGCACACACTGAGGAAGACTAGTTAGATTGAAACTTGATTGAATATTGAGTTTTGTCATTGTATTGTGGCAGTAAAAGTCGTGTCATGGATGCCCTATTTATTCTTCCATATAAGGATGCTCCTAATTAATCTGTTATTCAAAAGTCACAGTATTATATAAGTGCCTGCATTATTTCATAACATTGACTAAAGCCCAAAAGCAGGTTCCTGTGGCCTAATTAATTTTTTAAAGCCTTTCCCTCAGCATGGTGCTGCCTAGATGGATGTTGAAATGAAAGGATATTAATGAAGCTGCAATGCAGATGAATACATTGAAAGTGAGGAAGAATTTATTAGGAAGACAGCTATCATGGCTGTGCAGTATATGAGGCATAAAACTGCTGTAAGTAATGACAGAGTGTAGTTTAGGCAAGTAATGGGCAACACAGCTACAAAAAGAGAGCTCGGAGATATATTATTTAGTAATAAAGTTCCCATAAAATTTGAAATATGAGGTGAAAAGATTAACATGGTCATACAAGTCATCTGTAATGTTCATAGCCAAGTTCTGCCTTTTAGAAAAAAAATAAACGAAATTTATGTCTGTGACAACATGCAAGTAAAATCCCTTATTTATATGTTTCATGCAAATGACTACAGACCTTTGGTTTGCAGTTACCAAAGTAATATGCAGCAGCATTTGAATCCATTGCATTAACATTGGATCTGGGCTGTGTTTCTACCTGTCAAAGAGCTAGCTAGCATCTGTAGGTCATTTCACCAAGCAACAGACCACACAGATCTCTGCTTTACTGACCCCAAATTTATGTATCTAAAGTTTTCTCTTTTGATTTTCTCTTTTAACTGAATTTTGATGTGCTGTTGTTTAATCAGAATTAATGCGTTAGTAATGAATAGACATCTTCCATGTGTCACCTCACCTGGTTCCCTCCACAAAGACGAGTGAGGCTCCACTCTAGATGGTAAGCTTTGGTAAAGGTTGACAGCCTCTTATCAGTTGAACAAGTTTGACCAGAATATTAAAGGCATTTTGCTTATGTATTTTTAGCTTTAAAAGAAAAGCATAAAAGGCCAATTTCATGAAATCACTACAGCAATTAAATCAATCATATAAAAGAGATGTACTCTCTGGTAGGTAGCTAATCAGTTACTATTCTAATTATTACTAATATATTCTGGATATTATCCAAATTAATTGAAGTCAAACACACTCTGCTCCTCATCCTAGTATGTCTCAGCTTTACTGGGAAAGTAAAGGTCTGCAGATTATCTTGTATCTAATGAGGTATGTAATTAAATTGACAGCCATTAGGATTGGACTCAAATGGCTTATAACAATCCCTCCCTTTTACGACTTCTCAGAAGTGGGTATAAAAAAAGACCTACAGACTGAAATGAAATTGAATTGTAAAAGAAAATAAGATAAATATTTGCAAAACAATTTTATTCTGAACTTGAAATATTTCCCATTTAAAGTCAATCACGTGGAAGATGGGAGCAATATTGCCATTTTAAATAGGGTATTCACAGTGAGAAAACACATCTAACCAATGACCTGAAAGAAACAGAAATCAAAGCAATGTAAGGCTTAGGGTGAAAGCAATTTAGGTAAAGTAATAGCTTGGTGCTAATACACTAAGTTGAAACATGAATACCAAAGAAGAGAGTGGTCAGTAGGCTTTTCTCACCATGGGCCAGACAATAAGTTGTGCATTACACATAAAAAATTTAGAATGCAAAACAAATTTATAAAATTTAACTTTTCCCAACATCAACACTTGCATAAAGTATCAGTGATTAAATATTCCTTCATAACTCAATCTGCTTCGGTCTAAGTTTTCAATAGTCACTGGGGATCCACTTAAATCATGTGGGTGGCACTCTTAGTCCTCTGTCCTTGTCACTTTGTAGAGTGCATAAGGGAGATGAGAAAGACAACAAATATTTGAAACACTGAACAGAAGACAAAGATGGCAGATGAGTGGGTGAATGAAAGATAGCAACTTAATGCTGTACCCAGCTCTGAATTCTGGAAAGATGCTTGCACTTCTATGCTGTACATAGATTGGGTTATGTATGAAATGGGGAGCTACATGATTTCTTGTACTAGCAAATATCTAAATGTTACGTGTGTTTCAGTGAGATCATTACCTTGTGGAAAATGGAACTTGTGGCGGGAGGAAATTGTTACAGGAGGGAAATGTTGATTGTGCTGACGACTTGATGTTCATCTCATTGTCAGATGAGATTCCCTCATATGGTTTGAAATAGACAAAAGCATAGCCTTTGACCCATCAATGATTAGACTTACAGAAACTTATTAGCCATACAGTCTTGGATGGAAGGGGAGCATTGTGGGGAGTGTGTTTGTGAAGGCAGCCAGTCAATAGGAGCTGCAAAAGGCAGGCTCTGCAACGTAACTATGGAGAGATGGGCATCTTAGATTTCTGGAGCAGGTCAGCTATATAAACAATTCCTCATGCTAGGGAGAAGGTGATACCTGAACCAGGTCAGTGCAGCTAGTCTGATGGGCAAATGCAGTTATTGTGTGTTTTATTTTTTTCAATACATCCCAACTACAGCTCCCCCTCCCTCTACATCCAACGTTTCTCCCCCCACACACCTCCTCTCTTGCCATGATCCACTCTTCTGTTTTCCTTCATAAAAAACACAAGTCTTCCAGGGATATCATTATAACACAGCATAACAAATTACTATAGGACTAAGCATAAACCTTCATATCAAGGCTGGGCAAGACAAACCAGTAGAAAGAAAAGGCTTCCAGGAGCAGGCAAGTCAGAGACACCTCCGTTCCCACTGTTGTGAGTCCCACAACAAAAACAGTCTAACAACCTTTACAACTATGCAGAGGACCTAGCACAGACTCATTGCAGGTTCTGTGACTGCCGCTTCAATCTCTGTGAGCCCCTATGTGCCTTAATTAGTTTATTCTATGGACCATAATCTCTGGTGTTCTTGATTTCTCTGACTCCTACAGTTCTTCCTCCCCATCTTCCACAGGTTTCCTGAGCTACAAAGGAAGGGAACAGTGACGATTTCCAATTTAGGTTCTCTTTCTCTGACTAATATTTGGTTGTGTCCCTCTACATCTGCTCCCATCAGGGGAGGTCTCTCTGGTTAAAATTTGTCTAGGCACTAATATATGAGTATAGCAGATATCAATAAGAGTCATTCTACTGTTTTTGTTTTGTTTTGTTTTTCCTATCCTGGTTCCTGAACTATCTAACCTGATTCCTGGTCATCTAGGTAGTGTCAGGCATGGGCTCTCTCTCCTAATATGAGCCTCAAATTAGACAAATGTTTGGTTGGCCACTTCCACAAGTTCTGTGTCTCAATTATGCCAGCAGGCAATCTTTGCAGGCCAGAAAGAGTGTAGGTAAGACGTTGTGTGCTTGGGTTGGTATATTAGTTCTACCACTAGAAGCTTTTCCTGGTTCTATCAGGTGGCTGGTTCAGGCTCCCTATTATGTGGTTTAAAGAGATTATCTTGCAGGGGAACTTTCTTTGTTGGAAATAGACATGCCAGACAAGTTCAAAGTGACTAATACTGGAGTTTTAGACAGCTTAGAGACTCAAAGATGTCAAAACAGGACTTAATAGTTCATTCTTGCCGTGCAAATGTAGCTTTGGGTAAGCCGAACGTGATCGGTGAAGGCAAGGGAAAGTGAATCGGTGTCAGATGTACTCTGAAGAAGGAACCAAAAGAAAAGTTGTGGAACTTGGTGTAGTGCTTAAAACAGTCAAAGTAAACAAAAATGGCATTTAACCACGGCGAATTAAAAGATATGTATATGTAATAATAACAGAATTTGTAAGTATATTAAGTTTGGGTATATACATAAAATCAAATACTATACAATTTTAATAAACATTTAGTGAATTTATTAGATAGTGATGTGGAATATTTCAAGATATAGTAAAAGGATGAAACAAGATACAGGGTATTCAAGACTTGTATTAAACAGATAAAAGAGAAGAATGGCTGCACTTGCATAGAGGTTAAAAACAAAAATAAAGCCTATGGTTTTTCATGGCGGCGAGTCTTTGGTGAGTGCCACAGCTTCAGATCCACCGGGGCTCAACTCAGGGTAAGATCAACTCTAGCCCCCAGCCTCTCTGCTCCATTAGGAGACATCCT
>JAQHUG010000083.1:4328684-4348699 GCA_028555095.1 Dicrostonyx torquatus | reverse complement strand
TATTAAGCCCACAAGAACTTTGCATTTGAGATTTACAAAGTGAATTCATATTCTTGATGCATTTCATTGTTTTTAATAAGTCAATATTTTTATCTGAAGTAAAGGTTTTTTAAATCCCTAGTACAGAGATGAAAACAGAGGATACAAGGGTTAAAGAACATGAGCACATTCCTATTGGTACCCCATGCCTGAAGACACAGCTTTCTTGTTTCATACAGTTATCATAACTTGGTGTTTAAAATTGTACATTTATCATTAAAATAACATATCAAATCTAGAAGCTTAGCAGCCCTCAGCATTCCTTGTTGCTGACACAGTTCACTGACTAACTTATACTCTGGATTAATTCTATTGTGTCAGCATCATTTTATTGTACAGCCAGTGAAGTCACTGCTCAGTAGTGATCAGAAAATTGTCTATTAATTACATTAAGGCAACAAGCTCCAGTCTTGATCCTTGCATTTATTGTTTTGCATGCCCTTAGTATTAAGGGACATATTTCTAACTCTGCCTTCATCCTAACTCCACCTCCAAAAAAAGATGAATGTTTATGGCCTTCTGGAGTCTATTATAAACCTATTAATGAATATAGATCTATACACTCCAAATTCTGGTTGTCCAGAGTGTTTTGGAGATTTTCACAGTCCTCTTTGTACTCTTATGCCCCAGGGTTTTTGGAGTGTTGTTGTTTGTTATTGTTATTCTCCTCCTCCTCCTCTTCATCCTCGTCTTCCTCCTTTTCATCTTCCTCCTCCTCCTACTCTGTTCCTTCCTCTTCCTTCTTTTATAACTTTTGTGTTGCTTCTTGCTAACCTAACCTGGTCAATACTTGGCACAGAGTGGGAGAAGTTAGGCAGTTAACTCTGGGCCTCAGTTACACTGTCAGTCAGCTTTTCATGGACAGCAAAGTTTTTGTTAGGCCACCTGGGAACAAGCTTGAAAGTGTCTTCTAAAACGCTGCCAGAGATGTCAGCTAGTGATATTTCTATTCCAAAGGATTTTTGGAGCATTCCTAGCAAATTCTGTTTTTTCCAGTTGCTTCTACAGTGTGCCATTATTGATTTTCCCCACCGGAATGGTCATAAGACTGCTGTCATTCAAGAACATCCTTAGCTCTGGGGAAAATAGGGTAGGGCAGTACAAGTTTAAGCCCTCTGTCTCTATAACTATTAAACATTTTTGAATAGCTGTTTTTTGGATTGTTGGAAGATTTATTAATCTTCAGGGTCTAAGAATATTGATTTTACAGGCTTTTTTGTTTAAAAAGTTATCGTGCTGCTGCTGAATTATTTATTATTGGCTTTCAATGAGGATCTAAGCTACAGAATCTATAGTATTGTTCTTTCTTTTATTCTTTCATCTTTCTGGAGTTGCAATGAGTCTGTGATCTTAATGTAACTCCTACCTATCAAGCTACTCTGTCACAGTTTCAGACATGCTGTCAGAATGCATACATACTAGGATCACTTAAAAATAGACACTTCTTCTTTTGGACCTTAAACCATCACAAGAACACAAAACGAGGCAAAGATGGGTTCTACCAACTATCTGTCTGTCTATCACTCATCTCTTGCTGTTCTGTCTATTGTATATTTAAGTATCTCTTTTGGTGCTGTGGTTTTCATACATTATGCTTGTGTGATCCCCAAGGCATTAGGAGCTAAAATTTAATCCTCACTCTGAAGTCTTAAGAAGATAAAAAATAGAATTTGACTTATTTTGTGAGGCTAGATATTTTAGAAGTAATGAAAATGAGATAAAGTCAATATGATGTATCTTCATGGTTGGATGCTGGTGACCTTATAAGCAGAAGACTAACAAAGCCATATGCATTCCTTATTATTGCCACTTGAGTCTCCATGCCACCATGTAACTCTCATATGAAGAAGGACATAAAGCTAAATGTGATCCCTTCATTTTGGACCAGAACACTAGTCAAAATAAACCTCTTTTCTTTATAAAGTCTTTACGTCACTTTGTCAAAATTTGACAAAGCAGATTAACCCGGTGAGTGTGCATAACAGATGAGGAATTCCAGCATCAAAGACTTATATCGTTTTATAATGTAATGAGGCAAATATACTATTTTCATTGCCAGAAAATAATATTTTGATTATACTACAGAAAATCAGTTTTACCTGACAAGAGAAATTGTCTATCTTCAAAAGTGATTTATTCTACAGATATACTTAAAAAGATTGTCTTGAATAAAATTACTCCATTTCTCTGATTCTAAGATGTGAAGAAAGTAAAGAGATCCACAGAAACTCATTCCCACTATCACAGGCCAGAAACTTAGCACTTGGGTAATCATATGTATTCATTAGACATCTAAAAAATGAGGACTATAATGATTTATATTCTGTATCTATTAGTAAAAACAATGTACAGTTTGTTTCTTGAATATGCACAGAATTCTTGAATAAAAACCTAGGAATAAACATTTATGTTGAAATTGTCTACCATAGTATGGCAAATTGAGATTGCAAAATCTAGATTGGCTTTTATCATAAATAGAAATTACAAACTCCAATGCTGACCACTCAAAGACTCAGTCTTCTTTTGCAGCCTTGCTTGCCTCGACCTGTGGAGGAAATGTTGCTATGTTTGATCAAGGCAGGAATGTGTGTCTAAATCACAACTACACAATTACAGTCTTACCCATTTATTCTCTGAAGTTCACAGAAAAGTAGAATTACAGAGAATGTGTGTGCAGGTAGCGAAGAGTCATAGATGTCACTTATTCTCTGTCCTGTTTCTTCCATGCCCCAGATCATTAGTGTGAAAAGAAAGCTATAAAATTCATTTTAACTTCAGAGGTGGAAGTGGGCAGAATGAGACTTTTCCGTTCTGCCTTTACTTGACTACTTAAGGACAGAAATCACTTCACAAAAGAGACCCATTCTCTCCCCAATCCATGTCACTGTCATTCTTTCCCAGAACTTTGAATCAACTTTTTACATTAATGTCAAATATCTCTTGGGTCTATTTTGTCTTTCAAAAGAGAGGCAGGGGTGAGTTTAGGATCTTATATATATAATCATTTTCTGTCACTCAAATTCTGCTTAATGCAAGCACATAACAGATTCCTAAATATTAAATGCATGCAGAGGTCATTGTTTCCTTGTCTTTCATTTGCTCATGCTCCACATTCTGCCTTATGTTTTTTAAAAACAAATAGAAAATGCTATAAATGCTACTTACATAATTTAGCACTAACAAAGAATAACAGCATTCTTTTTATATCTGCATAATTTTATGAACAAGAATATTATATTACATTCACATACAGATTACTTCTCATATTTATGTTACATTGCCTTTCCTTTGCATGTTTAAAATTTATATAATTTTGGTTGTTTCTTACTTTGTCATTGACGTAGATTAATTTTGTATATTCTGAGAAATACACTTACAACAGTGAATTATTAATGTTTTCTGTTTCGCCAGCTGAAGTTTATATTGCTCTTCTCCACTAGCTGAATTTTTACTATAAATGTTTAAATTTCTTTATTTAGCTCTCATTGAGATTTCTTATTTCTCCCTTGTGAATGGCTTTGCCAGATCAGTAATATTATTTGGAGTCATTTAAACTTCATAACTGAAAATATTACTTACTCACTTTTCATATTCTTCGCAAACCAATTGTCTCTACATTCACACTCACAATTACTTTTAAATTAGATGATTCTTGTTTAAAGGCTGTGACAGTCACTTTCAGTGTTCAGCATATCACAGGGAATAATGATTATTCTTCCTAGCTTTTCATAATCTACTGGTTGGTGTCTTTGCCTTTCACTTTTGGTTTAACCGTAAATACAAGTTAAACCTTGAACTATGGGAAATTGTCAATGATAAAATAAATAATTTTAAAAGAACAAGAAAGGAGATTTTTGTCCAGTCTTCTTTTGCCAGTGATTTTTTTTTCTATTTGCCCACGGGTGGGAAAGGAAGTACTAATCTCACATTTATTGTACATAGAATTTATTGTACTTAGACAGACAATTCACCATGCAATAAAAAATTTTTGCTTCATCTCTGAAAGTAAATTAATTTTAATGTTCTAACTTTAACACACAGTGCTCAAATGATAGATCCTCAAAACTATTAATAATAGCTACAATATGAACTTGACCAAGTATGATATATAAATATAATATAAAGCTTTTCTGATAATTTTCCTCATTTCTGATGAAGGAATTGAGATTCATTTGACACATTTTGTGTTGGTTAAAAATAAATTAATGTGACTTCTTACACATTACACCTATATTATTTCGATGAATTATGCCAATTTTTATATATCTCAGTTTGGACCCCAAACAAAAGAAACTTAACTGTTTCTCTATCATCAGCCAAGTTGTTTATTTTGTCTTAATAGATGATTTTATTATGTTATTCAACTTCTGTCCCTTTCATTTTTTAAAATGGGCCACGGTTTTGGGTAGAAATCCTAAAAAGGAGACAGTTGTAAAGTCTTTTCTGATAAAAGTGCTATTTGTATCCTGCAATGAGTTTGTCTGGAAGCATCAGACACATCTATGTCTGCACAGTGCGTTTACTTCACAGTGTGCCCTTCTCTCTTCTCCATACTCATGACTGAAACAACAGAGACACCGTGGTTGAAGCCACCACCACGGCTATGCTCTACTTAGCCTAAGAAGTCAGTGCTACAATTTCTTTTAAAACATGCTCCTGTTTAGAGGAACAGTTTGAATATTAAAATAAAAAGACATGCTAAAATAGGTAAGCTTCAGTGTGTTTCGTGGAAGAGACAAACCCCTCTGGGACGTCTCTGCTGCTCTCCTTGTGTCTGCACATTACCTTACATTTCCATCTTTTCTCAGAGCCTTTATCATGTGTCTCAGGAGTGGGTTTAAGTGACAGGCCTCACGGATGTTTTTAAGATCTGAAGAGGGAATGTTTTCCAAAGGAATTCGGGATTTACTTGGGAAGGGAAACTCTCTAAAGGACACATCTCCCAAGCACAGTTCCCTTTACTGCCCCTTCAGCACCACTCTGTACATTATTAACTCAGCCTCTTAAAGGAGTGAAACAAGACTTTGGGAGAATGCAAAAGCTATCTTTGGACAGAAAGAAAATGAGTAAACTTCATGAAAGCTGTTTCGCATCACCATTAAGTACACAAAGAAACCTTAAACCAAGTAGAGAGAATACAGATTTTAGCAATGGGGACTTTCCCTGGGTCAGCCCTGGGGCGTCAAACCACCTAGCAGAAAAAAAAATCCCTTCCTGTAGATGGAAAAAAAAGCTTCAAAAAGTGCCCTCTCTCTAAAATAAAGATTGACTGAAAATGTACAGATCTAATGAAGCCTCTGGATGCACTACAAATCTTTTAACTTTTCTAAAATACTGAGTTTACTCTAAGGTGACTCTAACGTGCCTCAGAGTACTCAATCACTTCATTAATGATGCTAAGAAGACAGGAAACTAAGGTCTTTGCAAAACTTCTGAGACAAAGTGAAGGCAAATGCAAGCACAGCTTTCAGAAAATCATGAAAAATAATCTATTTCAATATCATCCCTTTTATTTTATATCAAAATGTAGCATTTGAGCAAGTAAAATTATTCAAAATTATAATTGCAGACTCTCATCCTACCACTAAATTTTTGAAGTGATCTGTCTTCAAGAGTCTAGAAGTGCTAAGCTGAAAGGCAGTGGCTTGGGGATGTTCCTCCTCTTGAAAGACTCCCCATCAAAGCTTCTCTACTCTGGTTCAGTTTTACAAGGTCTCAAAAGAAGAAAGTCTACTGCCATAACTATTGAATAACAGCTGCTCCACCTCACACAATACTTCAAGCTGTGACACACTTTCATTTAGGGTGTGTCACTCATAAACAGCCTCATTCATCTCTACTACTTGTCTTAACACTCATGAGTGTCTGTGTAAATCTATTCAGATTGCCTTAACACAATAACACAAGCTGAATGCATTGGACAACTGGAATTCATTTTCTTAAAGTTCTGGATGCTAGAAATTCAAGATTAAGGTGCCATAACATTTGCTTCTTATGTGGCTTCCTAAAAACGTATAGCTAGCTACTTTTTCAGTGACCCCAAGTGGTCTTTCTTCTTTAGGCACTTAATTGGAGGGCAACTTTTAAACTTCTCTTTCTCCTTTTCCTCCCTTCCTCCTTCTATCCCTACTTTCCTTCACTCCTTCCTTTTTCCCTTTCGAGTGTGTGTGAGTGTGAGTGTGTGTGTGTGTGTGTGTGTGTGTGTGTGTGTGTACTGCGAAGTACAGGGGACTAACACATGTTCTTAGTATGTAGAAGATCTGGTTGGCCTCCATTACACAGCTTCCTACTTCAGAATTGAGAATTACAGACCTGTTCCACAGGCACTAGTCATATTCCTTTCTCCTTTACACATGTTCATTATTTTATTGAATTAATACTTTATCCCTATTTTGACATTAATTTTCAATTCCATAATGAGTTCATAACAATGTCTTTCACTATTAGTTCTACAAAATTTCCACACTGTTATTTAATATAATCCCCTCTTCTCTTTGTATGTGTTTCTCTTTCCAACTTTATCTGTCTCTCTCTTTATCTTTATCTTTAATCCACTATTTCCTCAAGTACCCATAAAGAGTTATCATTTAGATCAATAACTTCAGAAGAAGACAAGTTATTATCTGTTCTGTCAATCACTTTAAAGATTAAGCAGTCCTGACCGTGCCACTGGACAATGAGGCATGAGGTGTTATTGCTGAACAGATATATGAGAGGGCCACTGCCTCTCACCAAGAGACTCTCAATACTCAATTTGTTCAATGTCTATTGGCAAGAATTAACTACCATTGTTTACCTACAATGATGATTTTTAAAATTTTAAAAAGTGAGAGAGAAGGAAAGAGCGAATGAAATAAGTAGAAACTTTCTTATGGCACATTGTCCCTCCTAATTCACAGAAATATTTGTGTGTGTGTGTACAAGAATAATATATCTGTATGTCCTGTGAAACAGATTTTTCTTTTCTGAGAACTTGCATTCATTTTTCTCACTCATTTGGCTCTTTACATTTTGCATCGCTATTTTCACTTCAGGGTATGAACATGGGAATGCCACTGTGTTTCTCTTTCCCATTGTAACACACTCATGACTGATGCCACCTTTGAAAGTCTCTGGATTCCCAGAAGAGCTCTTCAGCATTGCACTCATTACTCTCATCCACGTGCCTACACCTTGGGTGAAACTCAGAGCCCATGGCAGTCTTGGTGTCTCTTTACTGATCTCCATTAAAGTTACATTCACCACCAATTGCTTTATAACTACTTTTCATGAGTAGTGTTTTGTGAGTCTAAACCTTCTAGAGCATTTGATGATGTTGCTCAAAAAATTTACCTTGATCATGACATCTTTTTAGAATTTTATTTAATTAACATTTCTTACATTTATTTTACATAATGATCACAGTTTCACTTCACTTCTCCCTGCATCAAGGCTGGTCAACATGATTCATCCTGGCAAACAGGTTCCCAATCATGACATCTTAATCTACATTCCCATTTTCTACGTCTGAACAATCACATTCGTCACTGATTGGGCACTTTCTGTACCTAGTAAGAATGCCCGATTTCCTCTCCAGCAGTCTTCTGCTTGGCATGGATGATCTTCTCTAGCACTGATTATAGCCCCCATTTCCATCAACACTCACACTTCACCCTGAACTCTTCTTACACCCACTATTTATGCACAAGTTAGATACTGAAGAAATAAAAAAGAAATCTGAAAGTTATTACTCTCCATACTGACAATAAAAAATGCACTTTCTTTTTGGTTTTTCGAGACAAAAAGGTTTCTCTGTGTAGCTATGGCTGTCTTGGAACATACTCTGTCCAGGCTGGCCTTGATCTCAGAGATCCACCTTCCTTTGCTTCCTGAGTGCTGGAATTAAAGGCATGCACCACCATCACACAGCAAAAATATCGCGTTAACAGAGCTGGAGAGATGGCTCATCAGTTAAACGTGCTTCTTGTTTTCCAAAGGACCTGATGCCCTAGCATCAATGTTGAAAACTCATAGTTCTTTTAAACATCTTCTCCAGGGAATTTGATACCATATACTCATCTCTGTGGAAACACACACACACACACACACACACACACACACAGACACACACATACACCATTCCCTAGTGCACATCCATAATAAACATAGCTCTCTGTATGTCTGCAGATCACAGAGTCAAGGTTCTAAATTCAGGTGTAACTATAATCATCTGGTTATGGCAACATACACATTCCTGCAATCTTTAAGACCTACTAAATCAGAATTCATAAAGTATAAAATGACCATATGTGTGATTTTGTACAAAGAGCATAAAACTTGGATATGATGAATATAAATGAATAATCCATTTCATGGAATTAGAGAATACTGCCACTCTGACACATGATGAATTAGAACAGATAATTCAGGCAACCAAACGATTAGA
Source organism: Dicrostonyx torquatus (assembly GCA_028555095.1). Taxonomy (NCBI): domain Eukaryota; kingdom Metazoa; phylum Chordata; class Mammalia; order Rodentia; family Cricetidae; genus Dicrostonyx; species Dicrostonyx torquatus. The sequence continues at coordinate 4,340,235 of JAQHUG010000083.1, read as the reverse complement.
TTTTGCATTTTAAATAGATAAAAATCAGGGCAAAACTTTCCAAAACAAGAGGTCTTACTTAGGGACCATATGGCCTTACTTAAGGAAAGAAATGTTAAATAATTGTAATAGTATCTAACCTGGAAAATGAAACACAGGAGCTTTGGCCACTGTGCCATATGCTAAACGCAACTCTTATGCGTGATTTTAAGACTTCTGCAAGTACGTCTCTCTAAATTCATCCAGTGTAACCTATTTTGTTAAAAATCAAGCATCATTTTTTTCTCATAGGAAATATAAGACACTGTACTTTCAGTTCAAACTCTTTTTATACCTTATTTTCCCTCAACGTAACAATGTCCAGCCTATGCTAAAACAGAAGGGGAGGAAAAGATCCCTTGTGATTCTTTTCCTCCCTTCTAGACTGTTCTTTAAGATGGGTGTGCCCTTACCTTTGCTCAGTTTCAAAATTCCTACCCATATTCAAATCCTAGCTCAGCAAACTGCTCACTGTTTAAGTCTGATATATGACCCTTCACATGGATGCCCCCTTCCTCTTCCTTTATGACTATTAAGTGGCACATAGCTGCTGGATTATTAGGGATATGTGTTCACCCTTCATTGTCTTCAGTTCCTCTGCAATTTAATGCCCTGGCTGTGACTGCTGTATGAACACATTACATGATGTAGTAGAGGGTGCGTTGATAACATTAACTATACAAAAATCCATTTCCAGATGTGATAATCTATAACTGCTTGATTTTGTGTGACTTTACATTGCCCTTTCTTTCCTAAAAGCTAGGTGGCTCTCCAAACCAATATCATCAAAAACTAGAATTCTTATCACGCCCATGCACACAGTTTCCCCAAATACTAGTCCTTTATTTTTTAACCTTCTTTAATAAATCTTCCCACTAACCAACCATTTCTTATTCAGCAAGCTCAAACTTCTCTCCTTTATTACTTTTAGTATCATTACTCCTAATTAGCCTATTAATAACTGCCCCTTGCACTGTTGGCCTAGAATTTCATTTACATCCTTATACTTACTGTGTTTATTCATAGAGACTAGATGATTCTCAGTGTCTTGTGGAGGCTAGATGATTCTCACTGTCTTGTGTTGATTTTTTTTTCACCAGAAGTCAAAAGAGTCTATGATGCTGAAGAACAAACTCTAAGTAAGTCCAAGAGTAATAGGACTTTTTTTCTTCAGAAAATCTGATTTTAAATCAAAATAATTTTGAGAGCAGAGAGCAGCATCCAAACATTTACAGCAGACTCAAAACAATGGTTTGCCTTTACCTGGCTTGGTTTCCTTTGTTAAGGTGCTTAGCCTGTACCTGGAGCTTTGGTCCTTGCTTGTTGATTGATGACCCTCAATGGATCTGTTTAAGACTTACCATAAAAAGCATACATTTTCAAACAGGGATCCGGAAAACTTTCTTTTTCAAAGAAGGAAACTAAAGCAAACCAGATGACAAGGATTTCAAATGGTACAATGTTCTGGTTGTCAGATTTAAACAGAGATTTCCTGTGCAAGGAGAGGCTAGCCGATGCCAATTTCACATTTTGTTCTTTAGTATCTCGACGAAGCATGCTGTGCCAGAGCTGACAGGTCGACAGTGCTCCATGCTCCATGGGCACAGAGAACATTTTGTTTTGCCTCAAGTTTCTGTGTTTCTCTGGGCGAAGGCCTTATTCACAGTGAAAAGGGCTGGGACTAATTATCAAAAAAGATTCTTCCATTTCCTGGGTACCCACACTGGGGTCTGGTTTAGTCAACAGTGCCTACAAAAAAAAAAGATGATATAGTGAAATGAAAAATCTATCATCAATATGGCCAGAGGGATTAAGGGAGTTGGCCACTCTGACCACAGGAGATGCCTCTAATTCAGAATCTTAACCATGAGCACAAAGATGGTGATGAAGGAGCTTACAGCACATAAGGGAGTCAGAAGGAATATTAATCCACCTTTGGCAACACTGCCAATTTAAAAGAATGATTAGCCTTTCTTTCCACTTGATCCCACCTGGCATGGGTTTTATGCTACTCCAAATGTTAGCAGGCTCCATGCTTATGGCTTCCATTAAGTAGCATTTAGCATCCACAAAAACTTCCTTCGTGAAGTAATTACTTTTGAGACCATAGACATTTCATATGGGAAAGAGAAAAGGAAAGGAGGCACAAGTAAGGAGAACTAGAAGAAAATAAGAAAATATAATAAGTCAAAGCAACTTGATTCAAAAGGTACTTTAAAAGTAATTTGAAAAACACCAGATTAATGCTCATTCTCTCTGTTTTAAATAAAGCACTCTTCTCTATGTGCTAAGAGTCGTGACTACTTATTCAATGAACGTTAAAAGCCTCTGTAAACAACAGTATAAGGACAACAGTCTCAGGATACATGGACCCTGAAGCCTGGGATCCCAGCCCTCACTCAGGACTTACATCTGTGTGTGCATAAGAAAGACACAGAACATAGTAGAAGTTGTGGCTTATAAAATTCTAAATCCTAAACAGTGCTTTGCTTTAGAAAGCCTGGTGCATGTAATTTGCTCAGAGATTGCCCTGGGAATTCTACACTTCTAAAGAAGAATGCCATTAACAAACTTCTGATTTGTTTGCCTCCGTGTGTACCTCACTAACAATAACAAGCCAGGCATTTTCTTCAGATTTTGGAGTTCACACCTTCCTGGATAGATTACTTCCTGCTCTTTTTTTTGAAAGCCACTCCCATGCTATTGGGCAAAAAACATAATCCTTGGATAAAATATAAATAGTTCTGGAAAAATTAGAAGCAAATGTTGGTCATTGCCAGCTCTAGTAAGATTCTATCAGAGGCTGAGTAAGTGATTCCATCAGAACTAAGGAGAACATCTTCCTCATGCACTAGGGCTCAGGTAAAGCAGGCAAAGGATAGGAGGCACAGAGGGGAAAACCAAATGAGGGTAGCATTTAATTATTTTGTTATGACAACAATGAGTTTGATCCTGTTCTGTAAAAATGCATAATATTAAAATTCCTCAAGGTGACACAACAGAGTAGAATCCCACTGAGCACCAATCTTTCTTAAATCACACCCTACCACTTAAATTGCCCTGCATGCATAGTCTAATGAAAGGAGCTGCTGAACCAAATCAGTCATACTCATATTAGAATCAGACCTTGTGATGATGAACATTCATTCTCTGAAATGAAAGTAGTTCAAATAAAAAACAGATTCTCTCTTCAAAAACTATCATTATGGACTGTTGAGATGGGTCATCAGGTTAAGTCAATTAGTGTCAACTGTGATGACCCAAGTTCAATTCCCAGAAGTCATAATATGGAAGGAGAAAACTGACTTCCACAACTTTTACACTTACTTCCACTTAAGAATGTAGCTATACACCAAACACACACACACACACACACACACACACACACACAGCAAATTAAATAAATGTCAAATATTAAAAACTATCTTTATGAAAGAACTATGAACCCTTAGTATTTTATGCCAAGTTTTGCTCTGCAAAAAATGGATAATCTAGAATGAGAATTGACTAAGAACAATTATTCCTAGGACAAATTTTAACCTATGTGTGTGTAGAGTAATACTACAAAAACATTGCTGACTTTATTTATGTAGAGAAATTCTATGCCATCCCCTTAAATCTCGAGGCATGTTAGCACAAGATGAAGTTATAAGATCCCTATATAATTAAGAGTCAATTCTATAAATCACCACAGTGTACTAAATCCAGGCACCAATAAGTTGCCGTTGAGTGTTTTCAGTAGATTGATTACAGAGCTAAATGGTGCTTTCTATCATAAAGTTTCCTGCAACTGATGTTTGTGGCTCAAATGTAAAAGCTAATTTTCAAAAATTGAGACTGAACTCTTTCACTGGAAAATTGTCCTAAAACATTGCGTTAAAAAAAAAAAATCTGTCTTGGACCAATGTGTTGGCTCAATGAGTAAAGGCATTTCTTGACAAGACTGACAACCTGAGTGTGATCTCTCAGACCTAGGAATGGGAAGCAAAGAACTGATTGCTGCAAGGTTTCCTCTGATCTCCACACAGAAGCTATGGCTCCCCATTCAGAAATAAATAAATATAATCTTTTTAACTCTCTTGTATTTGAACTGAGGTGAATCTCAATAATACAGTACCTTAAGTAAGGCCCAAGGTTCAAACTGCACCACTAAAAATTTAGCAACCTCCTCTGTATTTTTGTTAGCAGTCTACACTCAGAAAGAAATCTGATTAATCTGATTACAGGCTACTGGTATGCAACTTAGAGTCACATGGGAAGAGTGACCCCTTGACACATCCAGGTCACAGTCCTTGTTGAGGGAAGTCAGAGTAAGAAACAAAGCAGAAACTATAAAAGGTTTTTACTTGCTAATTTGTTCCTGCTCATGCTCATCTAACCATCTTAAATTATCTTGGAAAGACTACAACTTGCATTGTATTATATTTAAAAAGCAAAAAACTGGGGTGGGGGAGGTCTGTCTTTCCCACAAATACCCTAATCAATGTCAGCTATGGGGAAAAACATACATAGTTACTTATAGCTCAGTGGTGACCCAGCCATACTCTCTCAGCTGCCTGTGGTGTGGAAAACATTGATCGTGGGATTTGCATGCAGTTTGGCTGAGAAAACAAGTAAAGTGGACTTATTAACACTGCTTAACTAGCACAGCTAATGGACTCCCATAGCTCCAAGCAGAAGGAATAACAAAAGAGCTTTAAATCTCATACATTCTTCAAGGATGGAAAACCGAAATGTTTCTACCCTGGTTTTATGATCTGAGGGTAACAAATGTTCCTTGTCAAAACAAAAATCAACATTCTTTGGGAAATAAAATCTAATTAAGGAACTAGAGTAAGAACATTATATTAAATGCATTTGCTTCATTCCTGGGCTTTAACTGCAAAAACTAACCACAGTTTCCAGTGTGACCACTGATGCTTCCTAAGAATGCTCCCACAGTGATCCATCAAATTAGTGGATGCAATGACCTCTCAGAAAGTGGATGTGTTCAGTGAGCATGATGAGGGGGCTGGGAGATAAATGGAATAAGAGCATCTTCTCACTTGGGGCTTTTAGAAAGCCTTATCTTCTCAGGGCTCCTCTGTTTCCTCCTTGCCTTGTATTTCCTAACACATACTTTATAATATCTAATAAGATAAAATGAAAAAATCTTCAGGAAAATGGATAAAAATAGTTCAGTCTAGAAAAGTCTTCCTGTCCAAATGGAAATAAATTGGACTTATAAGGAAATACGCAATTTCTTCAATAATCTAATGAAGTATAGATGCTTTCAAACTGCCCAAGTGTCTTTGAGTGGTCTACAAATGAATTCTCTTCACATTTTAAAGAAGATAATAGAGTGAAATCTTTGTTTCATACTAATATTATATATATACATATATATATATTATATAGTTCACTTGTTTTACTTTTAATGTTTCTGGTCAATGTTGTAGCTGACAGTGTAGTAGAACAATCTGTTCCAAAATCCCTCTCCATGAGCATCTGTATCTTCAGTGGATGCTGCAGCTGCACATACCATCAAATGGTATGTCTATTCTGAGTTTCCTGCTGTGGGAGTTATTATACTTCATTCTAAGCTAGTGTGGAACTATTTTATTGTAATCTACAACAGTTTCCTCTAAATATATGTCCATGGTAAGATCTAATGCATACATTAGGATCAGTGAGAGAGCAGTAATCAAAACAATGTATCTCTAACAACATATTTTAGTAAAAGGTATATAAGCATGATCTGGATGCATCTTATTGTGCTGATCTCACCACTCTTTTCATGATTTGAGATGACACAATGCCTGGCTGGTGAGATGGAGGTGCATGGTGTAGGCTTTATAAAGAAGGTAGAATATGAAAAAAAAGTTACTTAACATAGCATTGCAGTACTGTAACAACTGATCTGAAATCAATCAAGCTACTGACTGATAAGATGAGGCTAAGAAGTATGTACAGTGTAGAGATATTGCACGAAGAGATGGATGATGTCCCAAGTAGCATGAAACAAGGGATAGTGAGGTATTCTCCTGCTGATCACAATGGATTACTATTTTAAAGAACATATAAATTATTTACTTGTGGAATTTTTCCCCTCAATGTTTTCAGATTACTTGATTGCAAGAAGAAGCTATGGGAAACTGCTGATATCAAGTAACTTCTGTAACAGATGTATACATCTTAAAATTGTGGAACTAAAATCTTCCTTTAATGCTGAAAGTTTAATGCTGGAAAGTTTCAGTATAGTCATAAATGAATCAGCATCATAAAAAATAAGTTTTGCAAAATATAAGTAACAAATGCTGTGCCTTTCAATGTATTCAGATATAACTCAAATGTCATCAGCAGCTTCCAAAGATGCCAATAGTTTTTTAACAATAAATCTTTTAAGTGTTCACAACTTTTACAAACCCTTGTATAGTAGTGTTGTGGATAGTAAAATCTTTCTTAAACTCAATACCTGTGTTTTTATGATGTATAAACACAGAAATTACTGTCAAATACCTGGTAAACTTGATAGGAAACCCAGATGTCAGCAATTTGCTGTGTAAGATTTAAAGTGGCCCACACAGTTAACCTTCATCAAGAGCTGTACTTGCGGGCCAAACCACAAGGGCGCTCCCATCCATCTCATTCACCACAGATAATGTGAGTGAGAATCTGAGGTCACTCAGAAGAGGACCACTATGCACAGATTTTTGATGCCAAGAAATAGCCTCCAGCAATTCTTGTTATTGGAAAAAATAACCCTTTAGGATCCAAGAGGGATCCTATTTTAAGTTTTAGAGAAAGCATTATATGTTTAAACAGTTGAAGAAATGTATTGTGGGTGAATATCATGATGTTAGCATGTAATTTCAGAACCCTGCGTTGAGGCATGAGAATTGCAGCATTCAAGGCTAGCCTGGGTATCTGGTAAGCTCAAGACCAATCAGGCCTACACAGTGATAAACTTTCTAAGTCCAAAAAAAGAAAACTTGGTTCTTAATATCTCTTCTACTGAGTACTTGGTACATCGGATTTTAGGATTTCACAACATTGTTTTGAAAGATAAGAAGAAGGTCTGGAAAGACTGTAAGAGCCAGAAGAGCAGGACATTTGCCATGCGCGTGTTTCTCTTAGAAATGTCAGAGGCTACACTCATGAAATCTCATCAGTGTGAAAGAAGAAATATCCTGGGACTTCTAGCCTGGCCAAAGAACTATGAGAAACTAGGGAATGCGAAGAAGGGGAAAGATGGTAATGCTCAGGAAAGTCTACCAATTGGTTATCCAATAATCTGAGATAAATGGTCAACCCTGAAGTCATATTTGACATTTGAAAACATACTGATGATTAGCAATATTATTCATCATTTTGACAAGATATTTATTTAAACTTTTAGTCTGTTTAAAATCAAGATGATAAAGAATTTTCTTAAAGCACTGTTAATAAACATTATTGTTTTGAGGTTTAACTTTTGAGAATAAAGGTAGTTTTGCCTATCCAAAATTCTGCATACTACTTATATTTTTCTGGTGGTTTATCATGGGTGTTTTAATTTCAAAGTTTTTCTTTCAGTAATGTAAAGTGGGAAAATTAATTTTTTGGTTTTAGTTCATGACCATATTAAAAAATGAAACCAATCTTTACCATTTATATGTATTATGCATGCATACGTGTATAGGTATATGTGTATGTATATATGTGTATGTGTATATGTCTGTATAGATTCTTATATATAGGAATTAAGCATCACCTTATCAGCTTTCTACATACTCTCAAGATCTCTACTGTAACTGCCAGAGTCATTATTTTATTTTAGTTTTAGATGTAATTTATATGATTATATATTTCATATTTTATGAACATAAGTTCACCAAAGAGCAGAGCACAGAATCATCTGCCTAGAATTAACATTTGTTTCTCCATCCCACACCAATGTTCTCACAATGAGTGCTCCTCAGTATATGTTTGAATATAAACAGTTACAGAAGCAGACTATTCAGACTAAGAAAATAAATGACATTTGAAATAGGCTATGACGAGCAGAACAGAGGTAGCTTGGAAATCTCTGACTATAAAAGAAATCCACCCCCCATATGCTGATGGTGAACACATGCTTGTGAGCAAATGTCTTTTTAATTTGTAGTTGTGGGACATAGTTAAAAAACATTGTTCCAAAGAAAATAGGGATTTTATACCTAAAATGTTTAGCTTAATTAGCAGCTCTTGCAGGATGAAAATGTGTGAACCAAAGTATTCCAGCATCTAAATGGTTTATTTCTTNACCACGTGGTGACTTACCGGAAAGGTCTAACCTGCATCCATCTGCGATGGTGGCTTGGGGCTTCTGCTCCCTTCCTTCTTCTCCTCTCAGAACTTCCGTTCTGTCTACTCCGCCCACCTAAGGGTTGACCTAACTATAAGCCAGGCAGGTCTTTATTTAACCAATCAAAGCACAGAAATACAGGTGGACCCTCCCCCAGGCAGCTAGCACAATCTTGTAGCCAGCTTGCTCTGAGAATAAGCAAGTGATTTAGACAACTGTTAGTTCTGAGGACTTTATTAAAGAGGGGGCTCATCTCAGAAGACAGCTTTGTCAGCAACAGTACAAACTGTAAGTCATAACCAAAACCTGTATACCAAACCCATCCCAAATGCAGAAAATGATCACTTCTTTAAGTCTGGAGAAATAATCCTATAAAGAGAAACATGTACTGCTCATGTCCTCTTTATCCCACCATCTTGTCTGTTTGCTGTTTCTTTAGAAAAATTACAGAATTTTTATATTATTTGATCAACTTTTTAAATGCATTGTCTTTCTGCTTTATTAAATACCCAAAATCATAGATGTTAATTATTATACTCTATCAAATTCCAAGCATGCTTTAGGGGATCTCTAATAGATGCCTCAAGCTATTTGTTCCCACACTAAAGGACACTCTCCTTTGCTTCCTGCTGGTGTCTCTGTGGTTGCTTCATGCCATTCTTTGCTTTTAGGTTTGATGGGATGAAAGCAAACATTTTCCCTTCTAGGAAAATCAGAAATAGTTTTGACCATTACTCATCACTGTTAGACAGACATGTCCTCTGCCCTAGAGTTGAGAGTTATTCACACAAAGATGAAAAGTTTGTGTAAACAAAGAAACACAGCGACTCACAAGTGCCCTATCACATGGCACAGAGTAGGAACTCTCAGAAAGACAAATATGGATAGGAAATTTGTCAAGGTAGCATATCCCATACTTGGACAGCGACAGGCCTCTGGGACTCAGTGACAAAGCTGTCTGGGAAAGAGATTATAGAGGATGGTGGAAAATAAAGCCACTCCCAGGTATAGGTCAGAGACATCAGTGAGTCTGTTACACTTTTCCTCTCATGTGTCACAGTTCTGCTTTCTTTGACATTTATCGTGTTTCCCCAGTAGCCTTAAACATACCCACAGATTGTCACACACATGCATGTACCATGTTTATGTGTATAACGTATACAGACACTATACTCATAATCTCTATTTTGCAATATATAGCAACTACACTCAGCTTGTTTTTTTGAAATTCATGTTACACCAACTAAAGAAAAATATAGTTTATTCATTTCACGTCCTGATCAGAAATTTCCCTCTCTCCTCTCCTCCAATTCCCTTTCCCCACCTCTCCTCTGGGCCCCCATTCACTCCTCCTCTGTTTCTGTTTAGAGAGGGACAGGCCTCTCAAGAGTATCAACAAAGCAAGGGCACATCAATTAGTGGTAAGTCTAAGCACCCCCTCCCTGTATTAAGGTTGGTCAAGGCAATCCAATATGAGTAATAAGTTCCCAAGTGCCAGACAAAGCATTAGGAATGGCCCCTGCTCCCATTGTTCTCTGTTTCTCCAAACAGTAGAACAAGCTACACAATGGTCATATATATATAGAGGGTCTAGGTTAATCCCATGCAGGTTCTCTGGTTACTGGTTCAGACTCTGAGTTCCTATGAGCCCAGGTTAGTCATTTCTGTGAGTTTTCTTATGATGTCTGTAACACCTTTGGCTCATAAAATTCCTCTTCCCGTTCTTCAGCAGACTTTCCCAAGCTCAGTCTAATGTTTGACTGTGTTTGACCGTGCATCTTTACATCTGTTTCCATCAATTACTCTCAAGGTTCTCTGCTAATAATTGGGGGAAGTCACTAATCTATGAGTGTAGCAAATTATTTTAGGTATCTTTACATGCATTTTTTTCTCCAAGCATGTTTGGTTCTATCCTAGCTCTTTGAGCCTTCTAGCCTCTGGGTCCATTTTTGAAGTTTTATTCTTAAACTATTTTTGTAAGGCTAACACCAAATTAAGTTTTATATTCAGAATATATGTTTGAATGTTATAAAGCAATGCTCAATTATTGTTCTTATTTGAAAACAAAAAAAAAGATTTGTAATTCTGTCAAAAATCTTTTTATTGTTTTTATTGAGCTATACATTTTTCTCTGCTCACCTCTCCCCTTCAACCCTCTCCCTTGTAACCCACACTCACAATTTACTCAGGCGATTTTGTCTTTTCCTCTTTCCTAAGAATATCCATGTATGTCTCTTTTAGGGCCCTCTTTATTTTATCGGTTCTCTGGAGTTGTGGACTGTAGGCTGGTTTTTCCTTACTTTAGGTAATACATTTGTCTTTCTGGATCTGGGTTACTTCACCCAATATGGTTTTTTCTAGATCCATCAATTTGTCTACAAATTCCAAGATGTCATTATTTTTGCTGCTGTGTAGTACTCCATTGTGTAAGTGCACCATATTTCCTTTATCCATTCTTTTATTGAGAGGCATCTAGGTTGTTTTCAGGTTTGGGCTATTACAAATAATGCTGCTATGAACTTAGTTGAGCACATGTCCTTGAGGTATGATTGAGCATCATTTATACACCAAATAGCAGCATTGCTGGGTCTTGAGGTAGATTGTTTCCTAGTTTTCTGGGAAATTGCCATACTGTTTTCCAAAGTGGTTCTACATGTTTGCACTCCCACCATCAATGGAGGAGTGTTCCCTTTATCCACATCTTCTCCAGTTTAAGTTGTCATCAGTGTTTTCGATCTTGGCCATTCTTACAGGTGTAAGATAGAATCTCAGGATTGTTTTAATTTGCATTTCCCTGATGACTAAGGATGTTGAGCAGTTCCTTAAGTGCTTTTTTAGCCATTTGAGATTCTTCTGTTTAGAGTTTTCTGTTTAGTTCTGTACCCCACTTTTTATTGGATTCTTTGTTCTTTTGATATTAAGTTTTTTGAGTTCTTTGTATACTTTGGAGATCAACCCTCTGTCCAACATGGAATTGGTGAAGATATTTTTCCAATCTGTAGGCTGTTATTTTGTCTTGTTAACTGTTGTAAATGGGTGGAGAGGTGTGTGTTGTGTTCCCCAGCCACCAGCGGCTGGCCCGCTCAGCCACTGGTTGCTTGCTTATGCCCGAAATAACCACATGAGAACTGTATTAATTCAAATACTGCCTTGCCCATTATCTCTCGCCTTTTCTTGGCTACCTCTCACATCTAAACTAACCCATTATAAAAGTCTGTATGTCACCAC
>JAQHUG010000083.1:4173460-4234220 GCA_028555095.1 Dicrostonyx torquatus | reverse complement strand
GCTTAAGCTATTGGCCAAACAGTATTGCAAATAATATAGTTTCTGAGTGATTATTTCAGGAGTCTGGGTGGCCAAGAAATGAACAAGCAGCCTCCAAAAACACAGCATGCAGAGTACCATCCAGCATGGTAAACACTACTCAGTGGGGTGAAGCTTCCAGTTGAGCACCAGCTTGATTTCCTCATGTTCCTTCACATAAGCACAAGCTAGCAAGAATTTTGGCAAAGGGGAATACTTATTCATTATTGGTAGAGGTATAAAATGGTACATTCACTATAGAAATCAATGTGGAAGTCCTCAAAAAACTGAAAATTGATACAGCTCAAAATTCAACTATGCTACTCTTATGTGTGGACCCAAAGGACTCCATATCTTACTGAAGAGATACTTGTTTTTGCTCATCCATGCTTGTCAATGTTCTATTCATAACAGGCTAAAATGGAAAAATATTTAGATATTTATTAACTTTTGAATGGATAATTAATTATGATATATTTATATAATGAAATATTTTTCAGATATTTAAAAATGAAATTATAAGAGTTTCAGGTGAAATGATGGAACTGGGAACAATCATCCTAAGTAAGGTAACCTAGACTCTAAAAGGTAAATATTACACATTTTTTTCTTATATGTAGATGTTAGTTTCTAGGCTTTTGATTTCTTAATAAGCACAGATGTTAGGTACTTAGTAAAAGAATCTTCCAGAGAAAGGGAAATATACTATAGTGTTATAAAGAGACAAGGGCAACCAGAAGAGAAAAACTGCATGCAAAGAGGATAGGAGCGCTGGGTAAAGGGGAGGGACAACTAATCCATATGGAAATCTACTACTGTAGAAGATTTATAAAATATACACATATATGAAAGTAATTTAAATGAAGTCACCATAAAATGGAGGAGACAATGCTTGTACTGAGAATCTTAGGCCAACCCTTATGCCAAGAAGAGGTTTCATCTTGCTGAGTCACTTCCCAAAGGGGTCCAAAGGACCCCGGCGTACATTAGCTATTGCCAAGGCTATTGATTCCTACAACCTTATGGCAAAGCCCTATTGCTAAACACATTTAAATTTCATAACATAATGTTTTAAATTTTATACCATACTTGTATATTGATCTGTATGCTGGAATTATACTGGAAAATTGCTGTTTAGTTTTCTCTGTGAATTAGCATTGAAATAGAAATGCTGACACATAGTAATATGCCAACATCCAGTGTGATTACAATGTGTGTTGGAACAATGAATGTCCTGCCTTACAATACACACATTGTCAGAGAATGAGACAAGGCACTGAGTTTCCAAAACCAATTGTTAACAAGATAAACACAGAGACATATTTTCACACGATTGTTGAAAATAAAATGGAGTAAATCACAAGAAGACTGAATGCAGCAGCTGTGTTTCCAAGCTGTGCAGTTATAAACAGCTATTAATAAAATTAACACAGCCACTGTGTACTTAATAGATATTTAGTTCTCATTCCCACATAAGGAACAGAGGACACAGCCTGTTTAAAAGAGAAGCTCACATGTTGTTTTCAAGAGAAACTCTCTTTGCCAATCAAAATCCAGTTCCTGAATATGTAATGGGAGAGGAAATGCACATGAACAATAGCAGCATCCCAGAATGCTTTAAGAAATGCTATGAACAGACATCAGATAAGATCGATTATTGGAGACAGAAAAGCAAAAAGGCAGAGACCTTCACACTGATGTGTAGGATTGCTAGGTTGGAGAAACGATCTGTTTCAAAGGTGCCAGTGTATTTAGGCTGCAGCAAAAGCTCACCCAGAGTGATAGGCATAGTCCCTTAATGGACTCTTATTTTATCTGTTCACAGGGTGAGATCTCGGAGAATACAAAAAAAAATCATTTTTCAATCGCCTCTTGGGAAAACACATAATCCTCCTCATAGTCCTACATCACAGGTTTCCAAGATAAACTAAATTAAAATGATTGGCACAGGTGCATTTGTGAAAAGGCCTGGCTTATTAGTAAGTTTAAAGCACACGGAAAAGCAACATGAACACCATTAGGTTTAGCTCTTACACATACTTCTAACACTGGACCAGATCCAAATATAGCCTTTCTTTGGAAGTTTCTCCTTTCAGTCATATCAAACAGTCCCTCTATGTGGCTGCCATTACTATCTCAGTAACCCTATTTGCTAGGCTCTCCTTAAGGAAAATATAATCCTGGAATGGTCTCAGATGCAGGTCCCCTCTGGCCAGGCTCTGCATGTTACATACAAATCACCTACACCCCAGTTGAGATTTGGAGTCATTTCTTCTGGCTCCTTTCTCTAAAGGAGAGATTAGAAGGCATCTAATTCATTTAAAACAATTTCTCAAAGAACTCTAACCAAAACACCATTCCCTTTTTATTAAGGTACACACCACTCTCTAGATTGACTTTTAGCCTGGGAAACCATTTCACTCATTATTATTTCAGTTTCTCTCTTCCAGGACTCAGCTCAACTATTATCTCTTATGTCATCCTTTAACCTAACATTACAAACACTGGGATATACTTTCTTTCAATGACTTTCAGAGATCTTGTTTTTTCAGAAATTACTCTATTCAAACATATGCATTAGAGGAAAGGAAGGCATTCAAGATTTCTGCATTCCCTTATGACATAGAGAGGTAATGCAGCATATCATTGGAATGAATGCTTTCAATCAAGATAAGCAGAGTAAAGCATGGTGGTGAATGGTGAAGGCAAGAAGATGGCAATGTTGAGACCAGCTTGATCTACATGGCAAGACTCAGTCTCAGAAAGGAGGGTGAGCCATGCAAATACATGTTCATAAAGGTGTCATAAGTTTTGGGTTTTGGTTTTTCAAAAGCAACTAGAAGCCCTTCATGTATGCTGAGAGTATTATTATTCAATATTTCTAAACACATTTCCTCTATCTTCATCACCTTACCCTGAAACTTCAAGCCCCATCTTCTGTGGCAGTCCTTTCTGTGTCCTTTAAGATTTCATTAATTTGTTTTAAAGCAGCTTAACCCATGCATACCTTTAGGTTGCCTCTCACCTCCAGAGCTAACTGATACCACACACTTTTTCTACACAATGTGGAAGAGTTCAACAGTGACTAAGCTGCAATCTTCTTTCCTGAGGACTAGAGTCGTAGTCATGGAAGGTGCTTTGTTGGTTGCAGAAGATATTGCCTTACCAAAATATATCAAACTGCAAGGCATAATGCATCTACTTGTGAATTAGATACACTAATGGCAGGCAAGAAAACAACCACTTTCTGATTGATTTTGAGACTTGCTCCATAGGAGGAAATACATGAATTTCTAAAACTTATGGCATGAGGCCCTTGGCCGTGGTAGAAAGAAACTACTTAGTACTTTCATTTAGGTAAATTGACCTAGCATCAAGTCATTTACTAAATATTTATGTTTATACTCATAAACAACATTCTGGAACACTTCACTATTATATAATAAATGTATATATACACATATTGAGTTTCAAATGTTTTTCAGAAAACTGGGATTTTAAAAGAATTGTTTAAATTAAGCATGTCATGCTTACCTGAAGTCTTATGTATTATAAATCTGTTTTCATATTAATTAAGTTTGTCATACTTACATGAAGTCTTATTCATTATAATTCTATGTTCATAGTAATCTCTCTTTTCAACTGTTTTTAGTTCATTCTAATTTGAATGGATAATCATCTCTTCATGAGGCTTTTCAAATTGTAAAACAACTAACCAATACAGTGCCCTGAAGTAAATCTTCCTAGATATTCTGCAGTCTTCCTCCTCCCAGAGACGGGCCCTGCATGTAAGAGTGTCAAGGAGCACCTGGGTCTGAACCCAGTAAATATGACTTTTATTGCAGCTCATCAAGCCAGGATCCTTGTACTTCCCACATAGTGAATGCCAAGAGTAGTGAGTCAAATAGATTCATGGAATTGAAAACTTTAACCACTTTAAACATCACTTAATTCAACCTTTCCATGTCACATGTATCTGAAGAGGTGTCAAAAAATTAAGTGACATAAGGATCCAAATGAACAGCAATAATAGTATTAGAATTAGACTACAGACCAGCAACCAGTTCCCAGTGCAGCGTACTTTCTACCTTTGGAACCCACCTTTTCTGTTACATTCATTTGTGTTTATAGGTCCTTTTTTATAAATTGGCATGAAAGTCACCTTTGGATTTCTTTGTAGAATTTTCTTATTAACTTCCTTCTAAATAATTTCCCTAAAATTGTGTGAGAATCATTTCAGTTATTTAACTGTGCCTCTAACCATTCTTTTTCTGAATTTGATGTTACTGAGGGTCTTCTCTTCACAATTGATACTCAATATTCAAAATTAAATATTCATAGAAAAATACATGTATCCCTATGTCTTGTATAAACCCCTTCTTCAGTATGACAGAGACAAGAGGAAGAGACAATCCCAGGTAGGACCCTGGTTTCAGAGGGAGTAGATACTTTGTTTTGCAATCACATAAGCCTTCTGACTGGAGGCTAATTACAGAAATGATGAAAGAATTTCACTAAACTGAAACCAAAATAATGATAAACATTGCATGAAGACACTGGAAACTGGAAAATGTGTAGTTGCCTATAATAAATTACTATTATCAGAACACTATAGAGACTGTCTAATGTATATCACAGGAAAGTGAGAGTAGTTCATCTAAAGTTTACCAGTCAGTGATACATATCTATTGTAGAATATTATTTGAAGATATATTGCATTTCTTTATGTTGTACAACATTTATTTTAATGGTGCAACAATGTGTTGTATTCTTTTATGTTGTATTTGTTTAACTCTATGAAACTCTAACACTTTGCCTTTCTGTAACACCTGATTGGTGTAATAAGGAGCTGAACAACCAATAGCAAGGTAGAAGAAAGGATAGGTGGGGCTGGTAGGCAGAGGAATAAAGGAAGAGAAGAAATCTGGAACCAGGAGTAATCAAGGAGCAAGAAAAGAAGGAACTAGCCACCCAGTCACAGAGCCGGATGTGGTGTAAGAGTGAAAGCAAGATTACAGAAGCAAGAAAAGGAAAAATGCCAGAGGCAAAAAGTAGATGGAATAATTTAAGTCAAGGAAAGCTATTTAAGTCTAGAAATAAGCCAAGCTAAGGCCAGGTTTTTATAAGTAATAAGTTTCATGTATATTTATTTTAAAGCTGGGTGGCAGCCCCCACCCCCAGAGCCAAAAAGCCAAAGAGTTAAAAAATAAAATAAAATAACTGCACATACCACATTATTAGAAAGAAGAAATATGTGATTATCTCGAAATATAAAAGAAATCAAAGGCATTGGCAAAGTTTGACAGTCTCTCCTGTTTAAAAATGTAAGGATAACTCAACACTATACGGAATACAGACTTCTGAAGCATATACAGAGGAAATTGTTTTAAACCTTGCTAGAGCAACAGATTCTTAGGCTACCAAAAACAAAAGCAAGGAAAAAAAGCTATGAGTCAACCTGGAGTTCATCAGATTAGAAACTTTTGTTCACCAGAGGATATTACTAAGAGGATGAGGAATAACCTGGTAGGAAAGGACAAAATACTTGCATATCAATATAGTACTAATGTGTAAAATTTTCAAGAAATTAAAATATTAAATAAAAGAATAAAATTGTATTAAAGTTATTATCATATTTCAGTCCTTAAAAAGAAAAGAGAAATTTGCAGCTCTTAGGCTCCTGATCAAATAACTGTGGACAGGACCTCCTGCTGAAACAATACACATGTATCGCCATGTATTACTTTTATAAAATCACAGGCATAAAACTCGACACTGAACATGACCTTTGAATGAGCGTGTGCTAAACAGCTCAAAGAGCTGCAAATAACCCATGTGGTTCATGTTTCTTCTTATATGGTACACAGACTAGTTTTTCCAAGGGATTTTAAAATCATTAGATATGAACTAGTCATTATAATCCATTTCATTTAATTCACAAAAAGGGTTTGTTCACAGATCCTTTTTCCCTCTTCCTTTATCCCAGGTGGCAAACAAGATTTATTTGTGAATGGAAGGTATACCCTAGATATTTAATTGTATGGCGTAACTGCTTTCTGTCTCCAGGAATCCAAGCATCTTCAGTCTCCCTGTGGGAGTCTCTGTGTCCTGGGGCCTTTAGAAGAGGAGCCAATCCTGCTTTCTCTATTCTCTCTCTTCCTCCTCTCATCAACATGGAGCTTCTTTGTCCGTTTTGAATTCAAAGGCGAGTTTGTCTCACTCTAGGGACTCTGACTTTGCACTTTAGGAAGTAAACCGCTAAAATTAATTTTAACAATGAAAAATAGATCAACCATCCTGCGGTATAAAACGCCACTGCCGCACTCCATCAGAAAGTTTCCTGGGACTTACATTTCAATGGTTTGGTTTCATTAAAAGGCAACAAGTAAACACTTTCTCCTGCTGCTGCCATCCTTACTGAAACTTTTAGTTCATCATGGTGAGTAGGAAGCTTGGATTTCTTTTCACAACTTCAAGTTAAGCCTCATTCAGAAACACTATATTTGTCTTATTGTTAGACAAGAAAACAATGCATCTTAAATATAAAATGGACTTTCATATTATTTCAATAGAATACCCAAAAATCTATCTCTGAAGTTAGGAACCAGTAACGTGAATTCTTCAGCCTATTAATGCTATAGGCTCTGATGGAAAGAAAGGCATTCCTGGACACTTTCCCACAGAGGTAGATACCTAAAGATCTCTGACATCATAACCTGCTGGAGAGTAAATTCCAGAGTGGTTCTGAGTGATGGGAATCACAGAGATGACTGTTTGCTTTGGCACTCATCCAACTCCTGGTCCTCCTGTCTCAGCCTCCCTAGTCTTCCGGCTACATGCATGGGCCATGGCGCACAACAGTGCTATAGCACGGAGAGTCTGATGGGTCTTGGCTATTTAGTAAGGATTGGCAGGGGCAGTTCTATGTGCTGAACATGCATCTGAATCAATAGCTGGTGGACCCATCAATCTGCAGTGCAAAGTCGCTTGTCTATACCTACAATGCCAACAGGTTGAGACTGTCATTTGATGGCAACATATTTGTCTAGTGTCTGCAAAGTTTTGTTAGATCCCAGCACCAGAAAGAATAAAAGGAGCAGTGACCGAAGTGATGTAATTAGAGTCCATTCTTTGTCACCCTGTGGTGAATAGAGATTAAGTGTACTAATAAATTAAAGAAAATACCTAGCATCTGATATAGGATAATTTCTACAGTGTGCTAAATGTAATATGTGAAGAAGTATGTATGTGCACATTCTCTGTTGCATAATAAAGAGGAGGATATAGCAAAATGGATAGGTGTCTGATTGTTTATACAAAGGACATGCGTAAAGGATAAACCAAAGTGTTGTGTGAATAATTAGCTACAGAAAGAGATGAACTGAGTCAAAAACAAAAATGATGCTTACATAACAGGTCAAAGAAATAGAAGAACAGGATTCTAACACATACAAAATGCATTGCAAACTCTAGCCAATGAGTTCACCTTTGCTGCAAATAAATCTTGGGATTACACTGAAGGAGGTTGGAAGAAACTGATGGATAACTTTGAACAATATCCGCAAGAAAGTGATCAATAGACTAAATAGAACCCAAAAATTAAATAATTATCCATGCCCTCACACTGATAGAATTAAATATTTAAATAATAGTGATGAGGCTTGAGAGGCAGCACTTCCTGAGAGTTAAATGATAATGAGTAGCTGTGGGAGGCGCGGCAGGGATAATAAGGAAGCATCTGGGATGAGTCACAGCAGATCCTTGAGGTAGACATTATTGACAGAGCTAAAATTGGTGTGGGGGAAGTGAAGTCAGAAATGGATTACTTGAACAATCTGAAATTACAAAGTTCTAAAATTCTTACTGCGTGTGGAGACAAATGCAGTTATTTTGAGGTATCAGAGTTCACATTACTAAATAGAAGGAGAGATCTCTCCACTCCCTGAAAAATTGCACAATGAAGGATAAAAGGCCACAGGGCTGTTTAACTGATGAATGACCTCAGCTCACAGCGAGAATTCAAAAGCCTGAGCCTGAAGGGCTCACTACACACCGACAAGACCAATGTCATAAAAGTTGATAAGGGATCCTACACAGGGAAGCATAAAGGGACAAAACAGTTCTCTCCAGTGAGTGACCTGGACGTGAGTCAGGAGACAATTCAGAGTGTATGAGCATGATCATAAATAATCACTAGCGCTATGCCAATGTGAATCTTTTGCTGCATGCATTAAACACATTAAAGAGTCTTCAGTTTCACACATTCCCCATGCTTCTTACCTGAAGTATCGATATGTAGTCAACTTGAAGGCATTGATGACAAACTTAGAGTCCCCAATAGCACATGGATGTCCCATTAAAGAAATAAACCAAAGCACTTTCCCTTGCCATCATTTAACCGAGAGCAATGCCAGATTCAGTTTTATGTATTCCTTTGTCCTCTGTTGCATGAATCCATGTCTACCTGGAGACTGTACTGTGAAGCTTTCCCTGTATGTAAGTGTGTACGAGAGAATCTGTCCCTGTGTATCTGTGTCTGTGTGTCTGTCTCTAACAAATGGCTTTGCTCTGTGTTTATCAAACAGCACAGAAAGGATTATAAGCGAGCAGAATTGAGCAATAGTTTATAGAAATTTTTAACAGAATTTCACTTGGGATTAAGTCCCTGACTCAAACTGACCACAACTGGCCCAAATAACAAACACTATTACAAACATCATTGTTTACCAAACAGTATACAAATGTTGTGTACAGCATATGTTGTGTACAGCATATTATTTCTTGAGATTGCTTTCAACTTCTGTGTTTGTTGTTTCCAACAAATTATGCACATGCATTATTTCCTGAATGGAAGAACACATAACTTAAGTTTACAGCTATGTATCAGTTAGCTTCAGTTGTAAAAGTTGGTTAAACGGCAAATCCAAGGCAAATAACATTGGTTCCTACCTTGTTCTCTTAAAGTCAAATTAAACAGATTGAGTACACAGGAGAATAGCAATCCTAAGTCCTATGTGACCTCAAGTTGTATGCTTAAGTGGCTGTGAGACCCAGTCAAAGTTCCAGTCTCTCAGAAGACAGGAGACATTTTTTGCACCATTGCATTGCCGCATTTTGACTTCGATTATTTGCTAAGGTTATATAAAGTGTTGACATGCAGGAAGAGACTGCCTGAGTCTTGTGTGGTCATTGTCTAAAGTGTGAGGTCATGTGGGTAATCAGAGTGAAACACTCTGGAAGTTTCAGAGTCTTTTTCACTTCCTCATGCAGGGAAAGCACTTTGCTCAGGAATATTAGGAGTTCAATCTGGAGGATAAAATTTAGGGATGATCTCTTCTCACACTCACAACATGCAGATCTATAAACAATAAAGTCTTGCCACTTATAGGCAACATATAATTTTTAAAAAGCAAGATGCAAGCTGTGAAACTGGGAGCAATAGTAGCATGGACAACCCTCACTGGAAGGCCCTAAGAGTGCACCTTCGCAAATGATAGACAGTTCCTACGTAAAGCTCCGGGACACAGGGAGATCACTACGTAACAATGCAGTCTTACTCTTGAAATGTTCTATTTCAGTGTTGATCATTTTATCTGATTAAATGCATCTTGCTGATCTCTACACCCATCTGAAGCAGCTTGATCCGTTATCGTGGAATAAATCCTCTAATATGTTTTGTTTACTCTGGTTTTCTCTACTCTCATCTTGCCTCATCTCATCTATTCGTAGTTTTTTTATTTATTTCCTGGTATTTTAAATTATAGACACATACATTTGGTGATGCGGGAGTGTTCGCCTGTATTTTGTATTACTCTCATTGGTTGAATAAAGAAGCTGCCTGGCCTATAAGATAGATCAGCCCTTAGGTGGGCAGAGTAGAACAGAACAGAAGTTCTGAGAAGAAAGGAAGTGGGTCAGACACCATGATGCCCCCGCTGGAGATGGATGCAGGTTAGACTTTTCTGGTAAATCACCACCTCGTGCTGACACACAGACTTTTATAATCGGTTAGTTTAGATGTGAGAGAGCTAAACAAGAAAAGGCTAGTGATGATGGGCCAGGCAGAGTTTAAATGAATATAATTGTCATGTGGTTATTTCGGGCATAAGCAAGCAACTAGCGGCTGAGCGGACCGGCAGCTAGGGACTGGGAGCTGGGTGCCGGGAAAACAGCCCCACTTCTCAGCGGTGGGACACAGCCGCCCACCTTTTACAACAATTTTATCTCTTCATCATAGGTCATTAGTCAAATGTCTCTTGTAAAACCTAGAAAGCACAGTTTGCTATTTTGTATGTCGAAAATTTAAGCAGTATTGCCATCACCTGATATTTATCCAGCTTAACTCACCACACAACCGCAGCTTCCTTTGATGCATCCTTAGCGTTATCCTGTTACATAAAAGAATTCTCTGTTGGTGCTATCCATGGTTACTAGTCTGCTATGAACTAAGGGATTGGAATTTTACAGGACCATTTTAAGGGAACTGTTTAATATAATATAGTGTTTAATAGCTGAATGTTAGATCATTTAAGGAACTATTCACTAGGCTTTATAAGCTGCACGTTTCTATGTTTCTTCACCTCTGACCGCTTAGGCACATTCGTCAACCTACAAACTACTTCACTGGTGACTTTTAAAGAGGTTATTATACTTAATCAATATTCAGCTCTTCCCAGGAAATTTAAGCAACCATGGCCATGACACTGAAATTCCCAGACAAGCAACAACCTTTTTAAGATTTTGTTTCCTTACTGGTAAAATGAGAGCAATTCCAATACTGGATTCACAAAATTGATGGTGGAAAATTTAGGTAAGTATATTAAGAGTTTCTTGCTCAGATAACAATAAGTATTCATTATCGGTATGGTAATTACAGTGCTACTGATGAACAAATTCCAACAATTGCCCCTACTTACAATATGCGAACGTGTCACAGGATTATGCCTCAGAACTTTTAGCATTCTGTGAGGAAATACCTTTGCTGCCCCCCTTACACACACCAGCTCCCACACCTCTTCTCTGTAAACATAAAGACAGTCCAGCTGTTCCCTTCTATGGGAGAACTTAAAGTGCACACCCTGAACTTGTGTCCTGAGCAAACCTGCAGCTCTACCGCAATGGCTGCCTCCACACCACAGCAAACCTGCAGCTCTACTGCAATGGCTGCCTCTACACCACTGCAAACCTGCAGTTCTATCACAATGGCTGCCTCCACACCACAGCAAACTTGCAGCTCTACCGCAATGGCTGCCTCCACACCACAGCAAACTTGCAGCTTTACTGCAATGGCTGCCTCCACACCATAGCAAACCTGCAGTTCTATCACAATGGCTGCCTCCACACCACAGCACAAATCTTTTATAAAAGGAAATGAACGTCATCCCCACACCTAAGATAGTGTCAAACACATGGGAGGTGATCAAGAGCCTTTTCAAATAAATGAGTTAGTGAATACAGAAGGAAAAATGGTTGTGGTATTCTTTAACCTATGATGTCAGAAACTGAATCATGAAGGCTTAGGTAAGCACAAGGAGGCTTTTTTCCCCCTAAACTGGTATAGAAATTTATTAATGCCAGGCCAGATGTTGATGTGCACACTGTCTTCACAATGAACTTTTCATAATCTACATGCATCCTTGACAAGTGAAGATTAATCAGTGCAAAACTTCCCTTTACTTATGTTTAAGTAACGACAAGACAAACTGTCTTCTGAAATGCTGCCTTCTCATATGAGAATTAATGTCAGCTATAAAGCATTTGTTTAATGTGTATGAAATTCCAAGTTGTACACACAATGAGAATAGAATATATTAGATTAAAATAGGGTGGGCCTGCAAGTGACCAGTAGGGACAACAAAGAACATGGCAGATCAAAATAGAATAATGAAAACTAAATAAAATGAATGGCTCTGAATGTCATCTTTCACTCTTTCACATTATGACTGAGAACATTTGCACTTCTGGAGTTTTGTGGTTTTTTTTTTTTTTTTTGACTACATACAACAAAAAAAGAAAAAAGAAAAACAACGGGGGTGGGGAGTGAGCTAGGGAAGAGGGGAACAAAAAAAAAAAAAAACCAATCATATCGACAGTTCCACAAGTAGCCACAAGAGGCCAGAATTGTATCATGCATAGGATGGAGAGGACCTGAAATTATAAAATCAGATTGATGTGAAAGAGCAAAAATTGAGTCAGTAACAACACTGAATCTGTATTAGAGAGTAGCGTTGTTTAACTTTATTTTATGTCTTTATTCCCAGAGCCAGAGAAAAATCACATAAATTTGTCATCAAGCATAAAAAAGTCATAGCTATAATTACAGAAGAGCGATGAGTTAGAAAACACTGCAATGTCTGCAATGCTTATTTCTATGCGGGCAACTTCAATTTGAAAAGTTGGCTTTAATTGTGCATATTTACTAAAATAGTGTGATATTTTGATGTATATGTTCAATCATCATCAAATTGGGATATTGAAATATCTGTCACTAAAAGTTATTTCATAAAACATGTGTCAGAAAGATTTTACTAAAACCTCATCCTTCACCTAATAAATATCATTGGCTTAATATTCAAAAAATCATAGTGGGGAATCCGTGGGTGCAGGGTTTTCTGGTTTCCTCTTGGTTTCTGTGATAGAATACACTAAGACAACTCATGGAGGAAAGGGCTCTCCTTGCAAGTTACATTCCATCACTGGGGGAATCGCGGCAGAAATGTTGCAAAAAACCTGAAGCAAAACCTACTCACTTGAAAGTGCATGTTTAACTTTCTTGTGCATCCAGAACCACCTGCCCAGAGAACGGCCCCACCCACTGAGAGCAGGGACCCTCCCGCAATTAGCAGCAAAGAGTCAGTCGGCCACAGATACACCCACAAGCCAGCCTGACTCCTTTCTCAGAGGGCTCAAGGCTGTGTCAAGTGGACAGTTAAAGTCAGCTAGAACACAGGGTGAGCTCTTTGTTCTTGCTATATCATTGGTTGCCAAAACTTTGACTTCTGTGATCCTACATAAAATTAAAATCAAAGAAAAGAAAGACCAGTGAAGGACTTTGAAGTGACCTAACTTCTCAATTCCCCTTTTACTAAAATGAGAGTTTGTGGCTACTTTGGAACAAGTTTGTTATTCTGACACTGATACAATGGCCACCAACCTCAGCTGGACTGTCCAAGCCAAAACCTAAGACCCCCGAAGGCAACTCAGCACCTGTGCCAAACAGAGAAGCCGGGCTGGAGAGACCCTGGCACCTTTGTCATTGGTCATATTTAAATTTATACTCATCGACTCTAGGAGGATCTGAATACAAACCACTTCCTTCTCCTGGCGCTGCACAAGCATGGCAGAGCTTCACTTTTCTCACAAATCCCAGCATTTCTCCCTCTAAAGTTTCCACCGCTTCTTTTTATCTTTTTAATCACTGGGAGCATTCATAAGACCAGCTCAGTTTCCAAGTCCACTGATGGGTCTGGGTCCAACAGATGCTGTGTACCCTGTTCTCTTCCTTCTTTATGGAAATAAATGTTTGTCTCTAATCCAAAACCAGACCCTGCTGTCTTCGCTGGACACACACACACAGAGCTTTTTCGCAGAGTGTTTCCTCTCCCCTGCCACGTCAGTGTTTCCCTCTGCCATAGATGTTCTTATTAACATAAAAAAGTCTGTCTCCAAACAAACAAACAAAACCATTTTCCTGTTCCTACATCTGATTTAATTATGACTCCATTGCTCTGGTCCTTCTGGGTAAAATATTGTGAGACATTTCTTGTCTTTGAAACAGCCAAAGTCTCTGAAGAGTTACACATATGGGCCTCCAATCCAGACACGTGCTGCTCTCAGCTTCAATCTGAGAAAGCTCTTCTCGGAAGGAGTGGTAGTAGATGCAGAGACCTACAGCTGCTCTATGTGCTGAGAAGGGATGGTGCAGTGCTCAGCCCCATCACTTATGCCTCTTCATCATAGGCTCAGGCATGTCATGGAGGGGAGAGCAGAAAGAACAAAAGAGCACGTAGATGGTGAGAGCTAGGAGATGCTACCTCCCTGATCTGACACAGCCCCTGCTACCATTATCCACAGCATCTGAGGTCACTCCCGCAGCTTGTTAGAAAGATCCATGAGTGGGGAGGGACTCACAGGGTCTCATTCTTCTCACAGATTCGGGGGGAGCAATCATTGTCTTCTGCTCCACACCAATGGGTGAGCCTACAGCGGCCAATGGACAGTTCCAAACCCATGTTAACCCAGGCAGCCCTGGTCAAACTCAATGGGTCACAAAGCAAAACAAAAATATGAATCTGAGAAAAGGACTCATGTGGAAGAAAGGTGTTAGGGGAGGAAGAAGGTCAGGAGCTTGGGAGAGTAATCAGAATGCATTATGAAAAGATAAAATATATTAAAAAATAAAATTCAGGTAGAGGTAAGGGAAATAATTCTTTTTGGCAGATGGGAACCATTTCTCAAGTTCCTGAGGAATCCTGGTGTTTATTGAACCACCAAAAATAATTCTCCCACAGTCCGGATTGAGCTCATTCCTGGATATCTGGGCAGCTAAGCACTTCACTTAAGGAAATATCCATCTCACATTGGAACACAGATTCCAATTTCTACCTTATACTGGACTGTATACAGGAAAAAGGAACCAGTAAGAAGACAGGAAGTGGGAGCGGGAGCTAAGGATGCAGCCTTCCTTCTGCTCATTTTCATCACTATCCTCTCAATGAATTATTTCTGTTATGTCTGCTCAAATCCATTGACACTCTAATATCATAAGTTAGTGTTCTTATAACTTGTATCGTAGGGAATTTTCATCTCCCTTGCCATATGTTATTGGATATAACTATACTATATATGTTAAAGTAGCTTAGATTACATAATTTCTTCAGTAGAACTATAACGGTGTATGTCCCTTAGCTTTACTATACTCAAATTATCATGCATACACCTTATATAATATCGTTTTTAACATATTTTAAGAAGCAAGATTTTTAACATAAAATTAGAAGATATCTGTAGAATGAATCAGAGCTCAAGCCTAGCCACACTCACAAAGATAGAGTGGTTACATAGAAGCACTCCTGTTGTGAGCCCAGCCCCCTTCTGCTAATATTAGTTACAGAAAACAATGTCGGGACTGCTCTGCACCAAGCACTCAAATCCTTCCCAGTAGGTGGAGTCCCAGGTCTCCAAAGACTCCTATGGAGTGTGGAGGGGTAGGAGACCTGGCTGTCAATGGGGTGACAGATGCTGGAAGGAAGTCCCTCTCAATTATAAATCTGAAACGCTAATCTCTGCTAAATTGTTAATGTCTGCTAATGAAATACTCAGTTACCCTTTTGATAAAACATTTACATATAAATGAATGCTTCTGGAAGGGCTCCTTTAAGGAAGGAGATGTTCTGCCTGCTGGCTGGGCTCTAGCTCTCTGCTTGCACCGTCCCTTGCTGATATCAATAAACCGCTTGACATCTGATTCGAGGACATCAGAAAGGAAACAGAGGCCCTTGAGCACTAGATTCAGTTTCTAATACAAAGCGTTCACTGAAAACAAGTAAAAACAAATGAAAAGAACTCTCCCGATTCACTCATCAGATGAAACCACCTAGCTGGAGTGAGCAGAAGTTCTCATGGTGCCTGCTGCTGAACTGCATGGCTGATTAACTGACCGGTACTTCAGGGACGCGAATGCAGCAAGTCCAGAAACAGACCAGGCCATCTTTAGCCTCCTAATAGCCATGGGTCGCCCCCTCCCCATGCTGTCCGTGAGGTGAATCCTTTGCCTGTATGGGCAACACCTACCTTCCCCAGTCAAAAGAGGAACACCATCAGACAGCCTCTGAGGCCCACAGCAGAGGTTTTCCTACTGTGCCTAAAGCAGCCGTCCGAATTGCTGTTTCAGTAACAAGCATCTTGACCAAAATCAGCCTGGGGAGGAAAGGACTATGTTTGTTTACACGGCCAGCTTAGCAGTCCCCTGAGTACAAAGCCAGCAGGAGCAGCTCCGCTAGCAGGAACCTGGAAGATCATGGAAGATGCGCTTACTGACTTGCTCAGCATGCTTTTCTTTCTTTCTCACCTCACCTCCCTTTGGTTTTTTGGAGACAGGCTTTCTCTTTGTAGCCCTGGCTGTTCTGGAACTGGCCCTGTAGACCAGGCTGGCCTCAAACTCAGAGATTCCCCTGTCTCTGCCTCCCAAGTACTGAGGTTAAAGGTGTGTGTGTGTCAGCACCACTTGGCTCAGTTTGCTTTTTTATACAGCCTAAGGCCTACCTGTCCAGGGATGGTACCCATCTACAGTGAGAGAGGCTCTCCATCATCAATCAGTTATCCTGAAAATTCCCACAGACCATTCCAATGGACACACTTCTTCAAAGGTTATCCCTGCTTCCCAGGACACCATGTCAAGCTGACCAAAGCTAGTCATCATACCCATACTTTATGTTTCTACTAATGTATTTTAAAAGTACCTTAATTTATGACTTTCTTTGTTTTGTTACCAGGATAACTTTATCAGATCATTGCCATGTTTGAATGGAGTTTTGGGTAACCTAAATATGATTTCCCAGTCATTTGTATTTGGCCCAAAAGTAAATGTCTCTTGTTCTTTTGAGGTGGGGGCTCTTTATTGTCTGTTTGTTCACATGGTCTCTAGCGAGTACCTGCTTCTAAGAACACAGACATTAACACTGTGTATTGAAATAATACATTCCCTCTCATTTTTTTCTTTTTGTAAAAATCCATTTCCCTATGCCCCTCACCATGCTGTTGTCCTGAAGAATTAAATCCAGTGCCTACATTTGCCTTCTCCCTGGCAGCATCCACATCCTGATTCTACTCCTTGAAACAAACAAATAAATAAATAGCAGTACCCAGGGCTCTAGAGATAGTTTGCCTTGCCTTTAAAAGGTAAGTATCAGAGTACAGATTCCCGGAAGTCAAGTAAAGAGGTGCTTGATAGTAGACCTGACCCTGACTCCCCTAAGAGGGGAAGCGGAGATGGGAGGAACCCTATAGCTTCATTACAGGCCAGCTAGCCTAGTATCCGAGAAAGAATGACAAGACCACGCCTCAGAAAAAGGTGTAGGGTGAAGACCAACAGCAGACACTGCTCTCTGAACTTCATCATGTACACCACATAGGGTACCTACACTCACATACAGAAACACATGCAGAGGGAGGGAGGAGAGTCAGGCTTTGTGACACGCCAGTTAGGAAGCCTTGCTTCATAGTTAGATTTTCTTGATCTATTCACCCACCCCCACTTCCTTTTGAATTTATGTGGCACTTTATATCTAGCAAAGTTATCTTCTTAGTTATAAATTGTTATGGCAGTCCAGTTTCTGAAGCATCCACAACTTTCAAGAGGGAAGTTTATGCAATCAGTCAAAGAAATGCAAAGAGTAACGATAATGCAGGTAGTACCAAAAACACACCATTAGAGGATTACAGGGAAAGCTACTAATTCTGAGTATTTAAGAAATAGTATCAGGATACAGAAATGAACAGACAGTCAAACTCTTAAAGTAACTTTTAGTAGAATCAGGCACGGTGGTAAGGTAGTACTTCAAGCTCAACAGTAGGGAGGCACAGGCATGCAGATCGCTGAGAGTTCAAGATTAGCATGATCTACATAAAGGTTTCCTAGATAGCCATAGCTACATAGGGAGACCCTGTCTAAAAACAAACAAATGTCATATATAGTCATAACAGACTTTAAAATATGATTATTAGAAAGGTGGATTAATAATAGTAAGGCTGATATGCCTGTATACGACACTGGAATTCAGCAACTGAGTAAATATTAGTAGGTGGTAGAGTCTCATCTCTTGCTATTGGAGTTAGCACTCAGATTAGTGAGGGAGGTGGACTAGAAGGATCTTCGTGATAATAAAGCAATCTGGGCCCTTATTGCTCTCAGTTGGCTTACAGATATTTAGATGCACACACGGTACATACAGAAACATTTATTGGTGTCTGTATACACATAGTACACATACACAGAACTCCGCTCTCTTATTTGAAGGCCTAATCAACATTGCATTACCTAGAAACAAACTTGGAGTCCATACCTTAGTTTCTGTTATTATTCTTCAATAAGAGGAAATGGGCCTCTTTGAAGTTCTAGGCCTTTCAGAACCTGGGGCATCTTGAAAACTCAAGAAATTATTATACACATTTAAGGTGATTAAGAGTAAAAAGTTACTAAGAAAGTACGAACCAACAGAGCTCTCAGTGACCAAAACTGGAATATTTTGAACAAATAAATAAGAAAACACTGGATTATTACCAAATGTATAAATCCCCTATCTATATTAACCATTTGAGCTAAATTTTACATGGGGAGTGCAGACAAAGCTACTATGTGGAGGAATTCCACTGATTTCACATCCTGCACACAATCTTCACATGGCTGAACATAGCTCCCCATAGGTGCTGACGTCACGTATGGCTGGTTTCCAACAGTCCACTAGTGATGGCTTCACAGCTTTACAACAGAAAGCCCTGTCAGCTGACCAAGGTCAGCATCACTGTGGTAGTCTGTAGCCTTAGATGCTGTGCTGAAAGGGCCCTTCACCTCTGTTGGCCTCGCTTCCATAGCTTAGAACCCTAGTCTTATCACAAGAAAGGCATCAGCCACCTTGTAATACTGTGGCATTCCACAAAGTGCTTGACTGCCACCTTTCAGCTGTCAAAGTCATCAAAAACAAGGAAACTGAGAAACCGTCACAGCCTGCACGAATCTTAAGGGTTATAACAGTTAAATATAATGTGGTATCTTGGACAGGAGTATAGAAAAGAGCTGAAGGCACTAGGAAATCTAGAGAAATCTGTATTAACCTTTAGCTAATGCATGAGTGTCAGTTATTAAGGTAAGGAAGCTGCTGTATTTCTGTGTGTTTCATGGTAGAATAGAGGGAGTGTGACATGTGGGAAACTGTACTAAGTCCTAGGTTCACCTATATATCAACACCTATTATGCTCAGAAAAGTACTAATGTGGTGATCTAACACTGCTTTGAGGGATGATCTACCCTTAGTCACGGCCTTCCATCACGTTCACTGCTTTTGAGGTTTCTTCCCACATTTAAGTCTAAAGTACATATTCAAGGCTAATTTAAGCTTGATAGTAGTGAAATTAAGATGTTATTTCTCAACCTTATTTGGCAGTTATGAGCTTTATGCACATAGGCCTATGATGCAAGTTAAGAAGTCAGCATTCTGCAATAGGATGGAGGGCTTTATCTAAGGAAAATGAGTCATAGGGATGGACTAAGCTATCCAAGATTTCAAGTGCACACACCCCACACCAAATTCTGAGTTATTAATTTCATTTTGTTTGTTTTGTATCTCTGCTGGCTACACTGCCTCCTTTGCTCTGGAACTGGTAGAGGAGTAGGAAGTTTTCATTTAGTATCTTCTGTGACCTTATTCAACTTCAGTGTAAGATGCTGGGCAGATTCCCAGGGTAAACCAACAAGACATAGTGAAACTCACAGGGGAAGCTAAGATAAGTAGAATGAGGAACCAACCGCCCCTCTGCAGAATGCTGGTGCAAGGAAAATCCCTGCTTAGAAATGACTTGATTGGGAAAGAAACCCTGGCCAAGCAACAAAGATTGAAAATCCTCATCTGCCTTTCCCCCTTAACACTACCAAGCCCCTCAATGGTTGGTTTGGTCACTAACTGGAAGGAAACAAAAGCGAGAACATTTGACGAGGCAAGGACAAGAAAAAGGCTTGTGTGCACCTATTTTTTCTCCAAGGAAAATTCTGAGAAACCCGGTGGGAGTTACAGTCATCTCTATATATGAATTCTGACTCTTGGTTTTCAAATATTATGGCTTTCACCCAGGCAGTTTCCCCAAAATGCATGGACTGGAGGATAAGAGGAGCAGGAGAGAGCAGGGTGTTGGGAGAAGCATCTGTCCACAAGGGAACAGCACTAAAATCCTGGGATGACCCTTTTCTGTGTCCTTGAGTAATTTCTCTGCTCTGCCCCTCTTCACTGAGTTGGGAGATCCTCATTCTATCACAAAAGGAAGAAAATCAAAGGTCCAAAGCTTTCAGCTTTTATAACTGTTTTGACTCTGTGTGTGTGTGTGTGTGTGTGTGTGTGTGTGTAAGTCCTGTGAGGGATTTAAGAAGACCGATTGCCCACTTAAATTTTTTTCCGAAGTATTTGACTGGTTATCTCAATAGACAATCAGCCCTCAAATTCAGCGAAATGAACAGTACTGATAAGGAAGATGGAGAGGGTGGGAAACCCACACAGTCAGATGGAGCTGTCCAAACAGCCTCGGTGACAGGGGAGCACAGAGAGCAAGGACTCCCTGCAGACAAAGTCTATCTGTCCCTTCTCTTTTGTTGCTCAGTCCGGCAATGCCGCCTATGTGTAAAATCGTTCACAGACGATCGGCCTTCACACAGCGGGGCAGCGTGTGTCGGATGTAGCTGGCAGATGCGGTGGCCTGCGACCCAGAGTGGAGTGTCTCCCCCCGCGGCTCGCACGGAGTGCGCTGCTCCGGCGGGGGATGACTTCATTCGGCCCGCCTGGAGTAGCCAGCGGCAGCAGCAGCTGCAGGTGGGGCGGGGGCCGCAGTAACCCTGAGATCCTAGCACACGCGGACAGTCGGCGGGACTGCAGCCCAAGGCAGCCGAGACGCGCCTCTTCATCCCATAGGTAAGCCGCGGGCCCGCGCTAGCAGCCCTGAGCCGGGCTTTCCGCCAGGTTGATAACTGGCTTTGTAGGACCCGGGAAAGAAGGGCTAACCCTGCTGCATTCTGCAGAGGGAAAAGGAGTGAGTGAAAGGTTGATCAGCCTTGCTTTGGATATGCATGGGAGGAAAGAGATGTTCCAGAGCAAACAAAGGGGCTTTCAACATCCAGCTCTTAAAGGTGATCAACCATTTCCGTAGCCTGTTGGTAGACACTGAGGAGTATTCCGAAACGTAAAACAGTCTGAGCTCCTGTTTCACCTTTGTGTCTTCAACCTTCATGCCATCGCTCCCTGGTCTGGGAGCACCATGTCCTTGGAAGCATTTGGGGAAGTCATCAGTAATCTTGCCTCTCTGTTGTCCTCTTTGGTTCTCTGTCATCCCTGGTATCAGGGTGTTCCTTCATTCATCTCAATGTCATAACACCTGCCTGCTTAGATGCTTTGCTTTGGGAGTCCCACCGGGTGGAAGGAAAACTTCGCTGCCCTCCTGAGTTCTGCTTGGTCTGAGCTGCACTTGGCAGCTTCTCCTTTCATTTCCATCTTCTCTGTCAGTCAGTTCATTGATCTTCAAAGATGCTGTATCTACTCATAGGTCAGTTCATCGTCTCTTATCCTCCTTCAGTTCCGTGAGTGACTTCATCAAGGACCCAAAAAGGGCATTGCTCTCACAGGGTTCCTTATTGGGAATTTTATTAACACACCGTCACCGGTGTACTTTCTCCATTCCCCAGACATAGAAAAAAATGCCCTGCTTTCAACTCAGGACCAAACGTGGTTTTCTCTAACTGCCTTTCTTGCCTTTCTTGCAGTCACTCTGTTTGGCGAATCACAAAGGCTTGAGTGGAAAAATAGACTATTGGGCTGTGCAGACAGTTCTCTCTGTGCAGACATAGGCAAAGGAAAGCTGGGAATGGCAGTCTTTCAAGTTCTCTTTAAAATTTCTAGTTCACTGGGGTCTAAAAAAATTAGCTACCAGAGTTTAGAGCAACCATTCTAAACAACAAGTAGTGTTCTTGCCCCAGGATTCCTCAATAACCTCCAACTGGGGCTTTCCCATTGGCAGACAGACAGACAGGGGTCTGCCCAATCCTAGGCTTGGATTGTTTGATCATCCCAGGTTTGTCTCCTCACATAGGCTTCTCACATTCTGAGCCTCTGCTGCCCTCTCCCCACCCCTGCCCCTAGCTGAATCCTTATTCTTGTTGTCACCTAGTGACATACCTCGGGATAAGATGGGAGCATTTAAGATGGCTGTTGTGGGTCCTGCAAATGTGTATCTCACCATCAGAGGACAGTTGCAGTAAGGCAGATTGTGGGAGTCTGTGAGCCAATCTTCCATTTCACTTAAATGATCTGCCATCTGACACTTGAAATTGGAAAGGCAGTTTGACTGAACAGCCTTGCCATTTTCTTCAGTATAATAGGTAAAGCAATGAAAAAGAGGGCATAATTTAACCTACAATGACACCTTTGCTTATTTCCCCTTCCCAGTGTTGCCGATTCTCTGAAGCCAGGCTAATTCTAGGGTGCATTGATATCACTTTCCTAATTGCAAATTCTCTTTTGAGAAATCCTCGCTATGAAGATTGAGTTTGTTCCTTTGTCTCCACCTTCAGTATCTGGGCAGAGGGAGGGAATGCCCACCACAAAATGGCCTACTCCACAAACTGTCTTAGGGATTTTCAGGAACTAAGGGCCATTTCTGTTTGTTTACTGATGTTATTGTGTTTTGGATATGGTTTATACTTCAGGTATTAAACACTTGAGATGCTAGAATTTTGACTCAATAGCATCTTCTAGTAAAAGAAACAAAGGGTAAGATGGAGGTGGGAGTCCTCACTTCCATGACCTTTACTGATTTAAAAATACTTAATGACTCAATATTTTTTTCTAAAAATAACTGATAAATATAAATAATTCTCTCTTTAAAATTTAGCTCAATGTATTCTAAATTGAAGTTCATTTATACAATGATCATTTGATTCTACAGGAACAAAAACAGTCTCTATACTCTTAAGAGCTATATGTTTTGGTGAAGAGAGAAAAGCCCAAGAACATTCCAATGGTGATTAAAAATTCTAAGGCTCTGTTATTTGGTTTCTGAGGAAAATGAATTATCTAACAACAAATTGGTTTAGGATCAAGGGGCTGGTGCTTGGTGAACTGCCAATGTTTTCACAGGAAACTGATTCATTAAGTGAAGGACTGGAGTTAAGGGCACCTTGTATGGAAGAAAGCAACTTAAAGATATAATTTTCATTCTGGTACAAATGAGGAGGACAGGACACATGTGGAGCTCTAGATTTGGACCTTGTTATGTTTAAACAATTTTGAGAAATAGTTATAAATTTAGAGCTCTAGGTAGAAACACACACACACACACACTTGTGCATGCACACACACAGGCATGCTCACACCCATTCAGATACACACACACTCAAACAAAGTACACTCACATGTCCTCACACGCATGCACAGCACACACACACACACACACACACACACAAGCATGCGCACATACTCACACATAAATGGTGCTGTGACTAGGATTGATTTATCAATGCATTCCCTTTACTTTGCAAGTTTCTTGGGAAAAAAAGGAGTTAATTCTCTGACCTTCAGAAATGAAGTGGAGAATAGATTCCTTCACAGAATAAGTGCTACTGGAGTGTTCCTGTATGTTTGACAAAATAGAACTGAAGTCAATCAATTGCTTTCTAACCCCTTGAACACTGTCTAGCAAGCACTGATAGCAGAACCTTAGCAGTGGCAAACTAAGAGGTAGGAGTTGACTTCTCATAACAAAAAAGAGCTTGTGGTCTTGTATTGCTTTTAGTTGAACTAATGAAAACTGGAAAGATGAAGGAAGAAATGTCATGTTTGTTATCCAGTTCCTCCAGTAAGAATCAGTAGGGAAAATGGTGTTCTATTGGAGGTCTGGGCTAAAATATGAGACCCTGGCTCAAACACAAAAGCTACTTTGAATATTAACAGTGGTGCTTTACTGGATAGAGTTCCTCAATACTCTTTTCAGTATTTATAATAACTAATGTACACCATGCAGAGTGATAGCTCGTCATCCAGCTCAGTAACCCTCTCAAAGTAGCCCACGCCAGCCAAACATAAATTCATTCCTATGCATGCTTCCTCATGCAGGCCTGCTTAGCCATCCTGCCATGTCTTGAAATGCGTCCACAACAACCTCTGACTCTTCCATGAAGCTTCCTCTGATGAGATAAACTTTCATCTCCGTGTTTAAATCCCTGTAGATTTTGTGTCTTACACCCTTTTGTATGAACTTACACTGTCTCCTTACCAAAGACAGACATGTGAGATAAAGTCTGGGAATCAATCAGCGTATCACCTGTGGCAGATTTCACAGTGCCCAGATGTGTGTCAGGGACATGGTCATGGATTGGGCAGAACGAAAGGACTGTGCGACAGGTGTGTAGACAAGCGTGGCCAGAAGTTGACTGCTGTAGTCCACTTTTAGACACACTCATTCATCATCAGAAAAAAGTATATCTCCTTCACTTGTAATTTATTCTTAATATTGCTATCTGAGGTAATGTACTTGTCATTGTCAAGTGAATGAAGCAATGATAAATTATTTTCATCAGCCAAACAGTCTAAGGAGATGCACACCACCTTGAATAAATAGAAGTGCATTAAAAGCCTAAGTGAAATGTAAGGAGGCGGGAGCTATCTGGCATAGCTGCTGGTGATTTAGGAGATAAATTAACATTTGATAGTATATTTTGAAATTTTTAAAATGTGATGAAGAGTACGCACGTTAGGAAAATAGACAATATAGTGTATAGATTGTATGTCTCTTAAAATTAATGTACTAATTTAACTATGAAAATTTGAAGTCATGTAACACATCAATTTAGTTTCCTATATTTGCAATGTTCTACAAGCACCATGCTATCCACCTTGGGAACTCCTTCATTATCCTAACAGATGCTCCTTCGTTCTCTGTGCCCTTCAGGCCGTAGGCCGATCTCTACTTGTGCCCATAGAGTTTCCTATTTTGTGTCACAAAAGTAGAAATATCACATTCGTTGTCATATTTTGTCTGGTTTCTTACACTTAGCCCGATGCCTTCGGAATTTATCCATACCATTATGTGCCAGGATTTTATTTCAACTTAAAGCTATTTAATTCTAGGCTTATGCTAGATTTTGTAATTTTTGGTAGCAGAACACTTTCAGTACTTTGTATTTTGTACTGCATTATGCTTTTTATAAAGCCAGTGTTATTTACTGGTTTTCTATGTGTGTGTCCTAATTTATTCAGCCAAAAACAGTTGATAATTATGTATTAAGTTCAAAATTTTATTGTGATTTCAAATCATGGTTATATTATTATAGATATAGCTGTTTATATGTATATAACATGAAGCTATATATACTATTTACATATAACATAAAAGTTAATGCCTTTTACATTTGGTGGAAGACTGCCTAAATATTTGCTTGAACATGTAAGCTAATTATAAAAATTGTGATCTTGTTCAGCAGATAGTATTTATGTTTATTGCTGAACCAGTTCCCGCAATCTTGTAAATGAACCCCGTAATAAAAGGGAATCCATGTAGCGTGATAGTCTCACATTTAGTCATTTGTAGTTTGTGAAGGAAAACACTCTGCATAAATATTGGAAGATTTCAAGGCTCACATATTTTGTCATTTCAGAATAGTGCCAGTGCATCACAGATGTCAAGTCTTGTAACAACGATGAATTCATGTAAAATGATCTGTAGCAATTTTTCTTTGTCTTAAGTCCCAGAAATGAATAATTGTATCTAGCCTAATGTAAAGCATGTTCTGTTTTTAAGTTCAAACTTCTGGACCAGCTTTATGGTAAATCTTCTACTTTGTCATACTGGTGTAGCCTTTTAGTCTATCTTTTTGTTTGTTTATTTTATTCTTCTCCCATATATTACATCCGGCCCATAATTCCTCTTCCTGCCCCTCCCCTAGTCTCTCTCCTCTACCTCCCCTCCCCCGCCCCCAAATACACCTTCCCTCAGAAAAGAGCAGATCTAACAAGATATACCAAGCTACAATGAGACCAGGCATAACCATCACATCAAGTCTGGATACAGCAACCCAACAGGAGGAAGAGTGTCCCACAACCAGGCAAACGAGGCAGAAATGGCTCCCACTGTTAGGAATCGCACAGGAACACCAAACTATTCAGCCATAAAATACATGCAGAGGACCAGGGTCAGACACCTACAGGCTCTCTGACCTCTGCAAGGGCTAGCTTCTTGTAGTGTCCCTAACTAACCCCTTTGATTCCTCAGATGCTTCCTCCTGCTATTCCTGGGAATTCCCAAGCTATGCCTAACGTGTGGCTGTGGGTCTCTGCACCTGCTCCCATCAGTTGCTGGATGAAGTCTCTCTGATTTTTTTGATGATAATTCTGCTAGACTCCAGTCCCAGAACCCTCCGAAAACAGCACAAACTGTAGGTCAAATGTGATGTGGTTTGTTGTTGTCCCATTCATCCACTTGCCTGGTTACAGAGGTGGCCTGTTCAAGCTCTGTATCCCCCTAAACTATGAGTCTTTGCTAGGGTTACTCTCATAGATCCTGTGGAGTTTCCATTGCACTAGGTTTCCACCTTGCCTCCAAAATGCACCCCAATTCCAGGGGTTCTCCTAGTAATTTTTCCCTCCCTGCCCAAACTGGATTCCTCCTATTACCAACCCCATCCATCCCCCATCCACTCTTGTATTTACTCTTTCCAGGGAAATCCTTGCAACACCCTGGTTACTTAGCCTCTCTGGGTTTGTGAGCTGTTCCATGGTTACCCTTTGCTTTACACTACTAAGTGAGTACCCATGATGTTTGTCTTTCTGGGTCTAGGTTACCTCACTCAATATTTTTTTCTACTTCCATCCATTTGCCTGGACATTTCATGATATTACTTTTGATTGTTTTTGTTTTTGAGACAGGGTTTCTGTTTCTGAGCCTGTTCTGCAAGTGAGTTCCAGGACAGCCAGGGTTTTTCTGTGTAGCTTTAGCTGTCCTGGAACTCGCTCTGCAGTCCAGGCTGGCCTGGAACTCAGAGATCCACCTGCCTCTGCCTCATGAGTGCTGGGATTAAAGGCCTGAGCCACCAAAGACTGGCTGTTGTTTGTTTGTTTTATTATGTGTATGTTTTGTTTGCTTTGTTTTTGTTTTATTTTTAAACAGCTGAGTAATGTTTCACTGTGTAAATGCACCACATTTTCTTTGTCCATCCTTAGACTGAGGAATATCTAGATTATTTTTAGTTTCTGGCTGTTACAAATAAAGCTGCTATGAACATGGTTGAGCAATTGTTCTCATAGTAGGATTGAACATCCTTGGGTACATGTCCAGGAGTGGTATAGCTGGGTCTTGAGGTGGATTGGTTCCATATTTTCTCAGGAATCTCCATATCAATTTCCAATGTGGCTGTACAGTTTGCATTCCTACCAGCAGTAGAGGAGTGGTCCCCTGGCTCCACATCCTCTTTAGCATGAACTGTGACTTGTGTTTTTGATCTTGGCTATTCTGACAGGTATAAAATGGAATCACAAAGTTGTTTTGATTTGCATTTCCCTGATGGCGAAGGGTGTTGAACATTGCCTTAAGTGTTTCTCAGCCATTTGAGATTCTTCTATGGAAAGTTATCGGCTTATATTTGTACCACATTTTTTTTGGTTTGGATTATTTAATTTTATGATGTCAAGTTTCTTGAGTTGTTGTTGTTGTTGTTGTTTTACGTATTTTGGATATTAGCCCTTTGTCAGATGTGAAGTTGGTAAAGATCTTTTCCCATTCTGTTTACTGTCATTTTGTCCTGTTGACAGTGTCCTTTGCAATACAGAAGGCTTTCAATTTTATGTGGTCCCATTTATTAATTGTTGATTTTAGTGCCTGCATTAATGGTGTTCTGTTCAGGGAGTTAATCCTTTATGCCAATGCAATTAAAGCTCTTCTCCACTTTCTCTTCTTGAAACACAATTTTAAAGAAATCTGTCAGCTAGTAGTTGAGCTGAATAATCCAGTGTGTGGAATATGGGAAACATAGATGGAACTAGGGATGTGTTCAAGTGTATCTTAGCTGTCTAGTGCAGGGAAGGGGAAATACTCTGATATAAAGATGAAAGAATGGATGTTATGATATATATTTAAGAGACATTTAAAACTAATTGGTTGTAAGAATTTGTGTTTAATGAACAAAATCATTCCACAAAGTAGGCCCTAGACTGGTAACGATGGTATTTTTTTTATGGACATTTTTGCTTTGTTGCTAGAGGTGGGGAGTTATTGTTGAACAGTTCTCTTCTTACTTGCCGTTGTCCTTATTTCTCAGAAAAGCAAAGTTAGAATACCCATTCTGACCTTTTCCTACATGAACAACATAGGCACTTCTTAAGCAATACATGGTGGCGGCAGGTGTGAGAATAAAGGTACA
The DNA here is from genome assembly GCA_028555095.1 of Dicrostonyx torquatus. Taxonomy (NCBI): domain Eukaryota; kingdom Metazoa; phylum Chordata; class Mammalia; order Rodentia; family Cricetidae; genus Dicrostonyx; species Dicrostonyx torquatus. Next base: position 4,206,040 of record JAQHUG010000083.1, on the reverse strand, counting down.
AGCATTAAACTTTTCATTGGGATCATAGCTATAGTGCACACAGTCTACTGAATTCCTTTTTCTGTATAACCTTGAATTCAACTGAATAAACAGAAAAGTCAGCATATATCTTTATTGCCTTTTCTTATATTTTCATCCCTGTCCTTTTGTGCTCAGCTTCTCTTGAAACTGTAATATAGGAAGGGAAGAGCCAGATCTCAAAACTTCTATGCAATTGCAAACTCATCCTGCTAGACTTTGCCAAAGTACCCTTAAGAGTTGGTGGGTGTCAAAAAGAAACACTGGTAATAATCTTTCCTATTCCTCAAGCCTGAGCTTAGATTTAAAGACTAGCAGATTTTAACTACTAGATGGTAAAATGCCAGTAAAACGCCAACTTTTTCAGAAAAAAATTACACATTTATATTTCTTTTTTATTGATTTTTATTGAGCTCTACGTTTTTCTCTGCTCCCCTCCCTGCCTCTCCCTTCTCCCAAGGTCCTTATGCTCCTAATTTTCTCAGGAGATCTTATCTTTTTCTATGTCCCACATAGATTAGATCTATGTGAGTCTCTCTTAGGGTCCTTATTGTTGTCTAGGTTCTCTGGAATTGTGATTTGTGGGCTGATTTTCTTTGCTTTATGTTTAAAAACCACTTTATAAGTGAGTACATGTGATAATTGTCTTTCTGTGTCTAGGTTATCTCACTCAAAATGATGTTTTCTAGCTCCATCCATTTGCCTGCAAAACTCAAGATGTTATTTTTTCTGCTTATATTTCTAATTATAAAGTATGCTTGCTGATTTTTGAGATTTATTCTGAAGAAACTATGCTAGCATTCTCCTCAAAAGTGAATTTTGACAAATCCTTGTCACCAAGTGTCATAGCTCTCAATAGAGTTAAAAACTAGCGCTGGAAAAATGGCCAGGCCATTGAGAAGAGCACTGGCTGCTCTTCCAGACAATCTGGGTTAAATTCCCAGCACCCACATATGGCTCACATGTATCTTCTTTGATCCTAGGGGATCTGACAATCAATCCCCTCCCTCCCTCCCTTCTTCCCCCCTCGCCCCTCTGAGAAACTAAAACCTAATCATTTGAATTCAATTTCACTTACATGATGGTTTGAGCCAATAGCTCAAATACTACCATGCAGCATTGTGAAGTCACTATTCACCCCCAATGAAACCTTATGCAAAATGATCTGATATAAGATAAGCTCATTGAACAGGGGGATGGGACTTGATGTCTTGGTTATCTTAGACATCAAAGGCAATAACCTGTCACACAAAATGTTTGCAGTGTTTAAATTCTCCTTCCTAGTGATTTCTCCTTCCTAGTGGGCAGCATGGGAAATGAGATGAGAAGGCAATGTGATGTCATAAAAGAAAAAAAATAAAAGCTGAGTTGATTTCAGGATGTTTGAGTATAAGAGTAGTGTGAGTTTCTTTGCTTTATTTTTCTTTTCTTTAAGAAAACTGACAGTAATTTTACACAGCATCCTAATGCAGCTCTTTGTTTCTGAGATTAGTTAAAAACATGTACACTGACCACTGGGCTCTCTAGTTTCCTTTCCGTTCCTGTTTGTTGTTTGTTTGTGTATTTTGGGCTACCACTTAGGTTCTCAGTGTGTCAAATAAAGCTGACTTGTAATTCATTTGCTAGTAAGGTGAGTTATGGTAAGTTGCTTTTAGCTCTGAACTTCTTTTCCAAAAATTAAGAACAGGGACAACAAGGTAGTCATGATAATTAAAAAATACCATAATAAGCCAGGTATGGTAGTATATGCCTGTAACCCACACACTCGGGAGACGGGGGCAAGAGGATAGTGTTGCCTGGTTGCTGCTGCTAAGTCTGGTTTCTAAGGCAGAAACAATGCAAAACACAATTCACTGTATCTAACAGCTGCAGTAGTAAGAGTGAAGAGAGTTCCCATTTTTAGTATTTTTTTCTTGTGAGAAGTTCATAATGAGACCTCATTACCAGGTCTTTGCCCAGTAGCCCCAGACATGAGCCAAGCTGAGCACTGAACATGCCTGAGCCTCCCTGGATGCTATTTCAAAGCAATGGGCTCTGATCCTGCAGTCCTGTGGGAATTAGACTTAGCTTCTATTTTTGCCATTCAAGCAGCTGATTGAATAATCTGACGCAAGTGGCTGGCATCCTCTTTCCTCCCTGAATTATGTGGCATGTCTGCTCGCACTTCTCACTGTCTGTCAGAAATGGCAGTGTGGATGTTATGTGAGGGTGTTTGTTTCAGGAGCCAAGTGCCACGAAGAAACCGAGCTGCCTCTTCCCTGGAGAAACACAGTTGCTGCTTCTTTCCCCGGTGACAGTGTTGACTCCCTGAGGAAAGGACAACTTTAATCCATAAACACTCCTAATGCCCACCTCCTCCTCGAGGAAGAGCCTAGGCACCTGCTGCTCACCATCTGGGGAAACGACATAACTTTTTGAAAACAAATTTTTAGGGAATTTACTACAACACATTTTGAACATTCCTTTTTAATGTGTAAAAATGGGTGAAATTATATGTAGCTAATCAAAATAGTTAACTTATCAAAAAGGAAAATTAATCTGTAACTCTATGCTGCATGACAGGGAGCTTGTTTTGGTTGGTTACATATTTTTATGTTTGAAGCTCACAAAATTTAATATTCACAGAATGGTTTGTTACTAGGTACAACTAATTAGATTTAATTAACAACAACTTTAAACTGATATTTAAATTGCAGTGCCTGAAACACAAATTCTCTGCTATAATGACTATTAAGGGAATTCTTGAAAAGCCAATTTCAATTTTGCTGTCATTGGATGACTTTTCTCTTATTTACATGGATCATTTATTTGTGCTTAACGAAACTACTACAAAATCCAGCAAAGGCCCTATTTATTATACAGCGTGCAAATGATAGTTCAAACTTAATATATCATAGCTGGAAAGAAGACTCAGGCATTAAGAGTGCGTGTTTGTCTTCCAGAGGACCCAGGTTTGTTTCCCAGCTGAGATTGACAACTACCCGTAACTCTAACTTCAGGGTATCCAGTGCCCCTTCTGGCCTGCGCCGTTCCCTGTGTTCACATACACAGACCCACAAGCAGACCCACATACATATATTCTGTTAAAAATAATTGAAATGTCTGTGGTGATTGACAGCTTTAGCTACTTTTGCACAAGTTCACTGTTTTTGGTGATCTCTTCATATTTAGCTGGGGATAGAATATCATCATTACCTCAGGTAAAAGGCGTAAGTCATTAGTGACTGTTCAATCCAAAGCCAACACTAGGGCACAGTAAATTCATTAGATACTCGTCAAAGTCTCGACATGGGGCCTACTCTCATTCTAAAATATTGTATTGAAAACAAGAAAAATACCTCTGTGAATAATACATATTTCTGCATTTGTCCATTTACTACAGGTGAATAGAAGTGTTTTATGTGTGCTCTAAACTCTTTTTCTTTAGCTAGTTATAAGTGAATAAATATTTATAGATTTTGAATATATATGTATTCACAACCTTTCTATTTCAAATATTTGATCACTACAAAGTGAACTTTCACTTAAAAATTGAATAATACATTTTTTCAGAACAAATTTTTACAAAGAAAACTTATTGCATTTTAATATCTGCATGTATACTATGTCAAATTTTAATTACAGATATTTATTTAAACGTTTAATGAATGTGTATTACTGGCTTATTACGACTACTCAAATATGGGAGAATAGAAGCATGAACACCGTGGTCTTTTAGCTTGAACAGCATACTAAATTTGACTGGCTTTTCATCACCTATGTTCTTTAGCCATTATCATTTTTTCCTTTGAGTAATATGTTGTCCAATGCAAAGGAATTTTTCCCGTATGTCTGTGTTTCAGGCCGTGTGTCACAGTGTCTCTCAAGTCCAAATATTTGAGCAGAGTGTTAGAACGCAGATGTGGCTACACGTCATTGGGTGAATTCGTTATGGATCCCTTACTTTATATCCTAGAGAATTTGGAGAGAAAGGGAAGAGGTCAGCTGTACCCTGAGATGTTCATTCTTTTCTGGTCTAGACAGAGTGCCCTCTCATCCTAAAACTAGAATCTAAGAATGGAAGTTACTGAACTCAAATTAGGACATGGACCAAATGAGCTGTGATTTTTTTTTTTAATTCAGAAAACCAAATCTGGACTGACATTTATTCATCTGTCTTCACAATTATAACTCAAGGAGCATATTAGCCAGATTTTTAAAAGTAGCTAATTGCTGGTTTCAATTACATAGGTTTATGTCCATCTTCATCATAACATTTTCGTGTAAAGACTTGATTTAACAAATACCATGAGTTGCAAAGTTACACTGACTTCCTTCTGCATTACCTCCGAGTAAGATGATAGTAAAAAGGAAAATGCTTAAAGGCCAGACCTATCAAATAGAAAGGGACAAAACCTCTGTCTGAAAACTCTTCTCCATAATACATTTCTCTTAGTATTAACGATATATTCACTAATAGATGTCTGTATACTTGGATAATTTATAAAGTAAGTAGTCAAGTGTCATATAAGATTTTGCTCGATAGCTGACTGCATTCACTCTAGTCATGTAGGACTATGTCAGCTACTGATGTAGACATCTTCATTACAATACACTTGGTGGTAGTCCCACAGTGACAGAATTACTTTATGACATATTTTTCAAAATGCACTATGATGAAATGGCATGGTCATAATGTATTTAATCATGTACTAAATTGTATAAACAGAAATTACTTTTAGAGCACAAATATTTTTGATATTACTCAATGTTTACACTTTATTAATCTGTGAAGTATTTTTTATATATATTGCCCAATTTAGGATTGTTCAACTTAGATTTTTCAACACTATAGGACTTTAAAAGCAACTGAAGTTTACATTAAGAGCAAAAATCCCTAGAATTGTGCTATTTATAACTTTAAATACAGTTCCTCATAATCACACTGTATTCAGCAGTGTACTGTAAAGTACGTTTGTTTTCAACCACTGTCGGCTAGTGTACATATTCTCAGTATATGTATCCAGGTGCAGTAGGTTATGTTGATTCCTGGGTTAGCTTTGGATGTTGTCTATTCATGGCAGGTTGATTACATCATGACTCTGTATGTGTGGTTCATACTTCTTGTACACCAACGATAGTTTATGAATTTTAGTACAACTATAAAATTAATAACAAAAAGTGAAAGTACTTCAACTTCAGGGTCAAACAACTTTGAAGGTTACTGATGTTACTGTTATGATTTCTCAGAATTGCTATTTGAAATTTCATATCATTAAAAAAAATCATAGAATGTTTGTTCAGTAACTTTTGGAAGTAGATGCAGCGATCCACAGCTAAGCACTGGTCTGAACTCCTGGAGTGCGGTCATAGAGAGGGAGGAGTGACATTATGAGCAAAGGGGCCAAACCCATGATGGGGACACCCACAGAAATCTCTGACCTGAGCTAATGGAAGCTCACTGACACTGGAATGATAACAGGGGAACCTGCATAAGACCCAACTCGGCCCTCTGAATGTTGGTGACATTTTCGTGGCATGGGCCGTTTGTGGGTCACTAGCAGTGGAACCAGTGTTTATTTATTTATCCCTAGTGCATGTATTGGCTCTTTGGAGTCAATTCTTGCTCATCCTAGATACAGGGATGAGAGCCTTGGTCCTGCCTCTACTGATGTGACAGACTTTCTTGACTCAACATAGGAGGCCTCACTCTCTCTGAGGAGTGGATGGGGGTGGGGTGGGAGGATTTGGGGGAAGCAGGAAGACGGGAGGAAGAGGGAACTGGGAATAGTGTGTAAAATAAGATTGTTTTAAAAAAATTTTTAAAAAGAGAATGAATTGGAATAAAACTTTTAGAGATGAGAAAAATATTTCTCATTTTGAGTTTATGCCCCCTTGGGCAGGCAGTGGTAGCACACATTTTTAATCCCAGCATTTGGGATACAGAGGCAGGTAGATCTCTGAGTTCGAGACCAGCCTGGTATACAGAGAGAATTCCAGGGCAGCTAGAATTACACAGAAAAATCCTGTCTCAAAAATAAATAATAATAATAATAATAATAATAATAATAATAATGATATATGGATAATAGTAAAATGATGTAAGGTTTGGGAATATAGCTTACAATACTTTTATAAACTCATAGGTAATTATTGGTGATAAAATATATTTGATACTAAATGTTTCAAATTATCATACTTTATAATTGTGACCTTACTAAAATTATCAAAGAATTTCAGTGCTTATTCTATCTTACATTATGACTCTAATTGTTAGCAGAATATATGTTAAGTAACCATTCTATAAAGTCGATTTAGAATTTTAAAATCTCTAGTTCTGTTGCTTTTAAATCTAATATACAAATTCATTAAAAGGAAAAATATTGAGTTTTACATAAGCTTTCCAATGAGCCAGTCACTTTAACATCATATTAAAATACATTTCAAAATCTGTATAGGGTCTTCATTTAAATAAAAATATTGGCATCATCCTTGAAACATCAGATAATATTAAATGTTCAAGAATGTGATATTCTTTAAGATGTGTGGATTTCTAATGTATTTTTTTTGGGTTATTTGCACTAAGTTATTTTATTCATCAAAGTAAAAGCTTATAAATACTTCTTTAATTGCAAGATGCTTGGAATAGGAAATAGCATAGATATGAATAACCAAGATTTCATTTTGATAAAGTGCCAAACAAAAACATTACAATGCTATGCAATTAACAGTCTCTATTCACAAAATGTTTTGAATGCCATATATGTGAAGAAAAAGGTCCAAAGAAAATTGAAAATGTAAAGTCAGTTGTCAGTGCTTTGGTCTCTGTTAAGAGACAGAGAGTCAGTGCGCTCTCATCTGCGGTACTAAGTATACTTAACATCTATCTATACACTGCTTCCAACACTTGGGGGGATCTACTCATGCAGATGCATTTAATAGCTGAACATTGTTAAAAGCGAGGCAAAGATCCTAAAAAGGTAAATGTTTTCATAAATGTCTTGAATCACTATGCTGAAAATATGAAGATAGCAGGGGAAGATGAATTATTCTTCATCCCTGAATAAATACAATGAGTCAGGTTTTAGAAGCATTATATAATCCTCAGAGCATTTCAGTGTCCATGCTTTCCCTGGACCATACCAACTCTGAAGCAGAAAGAACAAGAAGCGCGCTCATGTTTCAGACAGAGAACTTGAAGTTCATGAAGGTAATGTGCCAGTCTAAGGAGCATCCATAATAAACAGCAGAGCCAAATTCAAGCTCATTTTAAGGCATGGCCAATTAAGTACTTTTTTCTCTGCTGTAGTAAGATCTGATCACAGAAGTGAGAACTGGGCTTCCATCTGCTACTGAGTACTGACTCCTAGGCAATCCTCACTGTAAATCACACCAGGAAGACCTCTGGGCAGGTGATTTGCATTATGCCAGATGGACCTGGTTAGCATCCTCGTAAGTGTGGTTCATTCTTCTGCACCACCCCCAACCATATCCTAGTTCGTGTATGTTTTGATTATCAATTACTTCTGAATATACCACACATACTACTTAAAGTTTGCAGTGTGCATCAGCAAACACAGGCAGTGCTAACGGTGAACTTGACTTAAACACATTCCAATCTAACTTGTACTTGTATGATTCTACCATTACTGAGATCTTATTACTTGGTTTAAGTATATACACATTCACTAGGTCCAATTTAAGATTAATTTCCCATACTATAACATTATTTCTGTAAATTGAACCTAATTGCAACACATAACTTTATAATCTTCCATTTAAAAAGGTATCAAAAGTGCACAGAAAATTCTCTCCTATAACTACATTATACAAATTTAATTCATTTGAAGCATCTTTCAAATATGTAATAGTTTAATAACTCATTTATGAGATTTGTATTATTTAATGCTTCTGAATTGTCACCACTATAGCCTGCTTTTTCCAACAGTCTGACCTCTGTAGGACATTCTTTCAGCTCCTGCAAGAAAGCAAGAAAAGGAATAAATTTGTACCTTTAACTTTAGTCAAAAGGTTTTCATTTAAGAATTAGTCACTTGCTGTTATTGAAATGCCAAGTGTGTTTTTAGTACTTGAAGTTTCTTTTCTGTATGATTTTCTGAAGCGTTTTTGTATGTGGCATCATTAAATAGTGAAGCGAAACTTGGTCTCTGTTATTTCTTATTCCTTCAAATGTCTGATAGGGAGAAGAACCCTTTTCAAAGGCTTACATTTTCAGCATGCACATTGGTTGCTAAAATTTCAGAGATTGGCGATTTAGTTCTTTCAGTTGTGAAAAGCAATACACTAGAAGAATGGGGCTGGAGAAATGACTCAGTCATATGTGCTACTTTTAAAGAAGATCTGATTCCTGGTCCCAGCAGCCCTTTGGGACTGCTTTCAAATGCCTATTACTTCATGAAGGATCCAACACTCTCTTTAGCCTATGTGGGCACCTGCACACACACACACACACACACACACACACACACACACCTAAAATAAATCTTTAAAGAAGAAACTAAAGGGATGATTGCAATAATTGCATTTAACCAATCAGCTGCTGATGTTGAAGGCCATATTTCCACATATAATGTGCTATACAGCAGCGAAGTGAGAAGTAACAGCATGAGAACTCTGCTGAAGCTGGTTTAAAGCCAAGTGAATTTCTGCTCACAGCAATCCTAGTGGCACACTTTATTATTCCTCTTCACAGAAGGGCCAGCGAGGCATAGAGTAATTGAGCACATTACCCATGACTGCACAGAAATTCAAGAATTAAAACCAGATGATCTGTTGTGAGAGTCCACATTGTCAATCCCGACCATGAACACCAAAGTTTCTACCTCTTCCCTTTGTCCTATCAACATTTACCAAACTGGAATGAAGAAGGAGGGATACAAAAACCTGCTTGTTTGTTTATGCTCTCTATCCTAGGGTGAGGTTCAGTTGAAGGGCTTACAGGGATTTCAATAGAATAAATACTTCTGCCTTTATTATCATTATATCTCTATTGATTAACAGATGGAGACAACATATGGATTTTGTTATCACAAGTAAAACTCTGTGGTAGACTCATATTGTAATATGAATAATTATAATAATTTTTGCAGCAATAATTCTACCTTTCTTAAAATTATTATCAGATATAGTTCCACCTTTAGCTCTCAATTTAGTTCTTTTTGTACATACTTTTATGTAAGAAAAATGAAATAGATTTTAGTAAGCTTTTTCTTTATTTTTTTTAAGGTGGGTTTTGATATCATAACCTGTCTTAAAGTTTAGATTGCTGTGATGAAACACCATAAAGGCCACATAGAAAGGAAAGGGTTTATTTGGCTTACATAACCATAATTACAATCCGTCAGGAGAAGCCAAGGCAGGAAGTCAAACTAAGTGAGAACATGGAGGCAGGAGTTGATCAGAGGCCACGGAGGGGTGCAACTTGCTGGCTTTCTCCACAGGGCTTGCTCAGCTTAGTTTCTGTTGAACCCAGGACCACCAGTCAAGGAGTAGTTCCACCCACAGTGGCCTGCACCCTCCCACATCAATCACTAATTAAGAAAATGTCATGTTGAACAGTGGTGCCTACACCTTTAACCCCAGTACTGGGGAGGCAGAAGCAGGTGGATCTCTAATTTCTGGCCCAGTCTAGTCTACAGAGTGTTTTCAAGGACAGCCGGAGCTACACAAATAAACCCTGTTCCCCTCCCCCCCCCAAAAAAAGGAAAAGAAAAAAGGAAGGGAGGGAAGAAGGGAGGGAGAGAGAGGAAGGGGGGGGAGAGAGAAAATGTCCTACAGGTTTGCTTATAGTACAATCTTAGGCAGCCATTTTCTCAATTGATGTTACCTCCTCTCAGATGTCGTTAGCTTGTATCCCCTTGGCATAAAACTGGCCAACACATAGCCCGAGACTGGTCTTGAACTTTCTGTGAAGTCTAAGATGATGTTATCCTGTCTTCTTTTCAAGTATTAGGATTATAGACTTAGGTTGCCATGGTCAGTTACCAAGTTAGGTTTTAAATTAAGTTTACATCATTGGGGAGGTTAAATAAAATATATAACTTTTATCAGGACAGAGACAATTTTGTGCAAAAACCTACTTCTGTCCAACTCATCTTGTAGCTACAACTCCACTAAAGGATGCAATAGGCCGAATTAGCACATTCACTATTACATAGGGTTGCTGTGTGTGTGAAGGTCCCCAGCAATGATGTCAATGTTCTTTCTTACCCACTGCCTTAGCTTCTTGAGCACGTGCAGCAAAAGATCTTGGATAGCAGACATTTGTCTGTTCTATTTCTACTCCATGTAGCAGGGTCGGCTTCATAGAGCAGACCAATACTTGTTTATCTTTTAACTGTTGATTCGATGGAAATGAGTCAAGCTCAATTTGAAGCACAGAAAACCTCACGTTCTCACAACTCAACATCTAACTTTATACACATACTCAGAAAATGATAACATGTCTATTATAAGCCACTTACCATCTCTCTAAATCAGAGTTATCTATGTCTTTGATAGCAAGAAATTGCAGTTATTTTAACATTTACTCTGGGTTAGTCAAATGTTATTTCCAGTTTGTGCCCATTTTTGTTTCCCTGTACTGCAGCCTAAAGCTGTTGTGGGTTTTATTCAAGAAAGCTTAAGACTTCTTTTATGTTCGGTATCAGGAACTCAGTGTTCTAGGAGCTCACAGTAAAGTATTAATAGAGTAAACATGCTGTACTTTAGTTTTCAAGCAAGATTTTTAGGGAAGTATTCTTAAATCAAGAATCAAACAGGAAAAAGGTAGAGAAATATGTACAAATGAAATCTCAGTTGAATGTGTATGTTTGGGTTTTAAGTTTTTAATTGTTTTATGTGTATATACAAGTGGTTTTGCTACAGTGGGTATGTGTACCACATGCATGCTTGGTGCCTATGAAATTGGCAGAGGACAGCTGATACCTTGGAACTGGGGTTATAGATGGCTGTGAGCCACTGTGCAGTGCTAGGGAGCAAAATAGGTCCTGTTTCTTTCAGTGGTCATGAAATGTTAGTGGTGCGCTATCTGCAATTACATAGTCAAGTTGCTGTCAGCAATTGAAGAATTCCTTGTTTTTCAAACTATTTGTTCTCCTGCACCATAACAAATTGCATCCTACCCTACATGTGTCTTGGTTTCTTTATGCACCAAACATTCACAAAGAGAAGCATGTGGGAAGTTGAGAGAGGAGAAACCATGATCAGAATATATTTTATGAAATTTTTTCTAATTAAAAATATAGTAAAAGAAGTGATTACTAATCATATTTTCTGTAAAGGGTATGGGAGCCTTAGATTCAGAGAGTTAGAACATTGGCTGAGCCTCCAGTGGGTTTCCAATGTGTGACTTTTTTATTTCTTTTCAAGTGGAATCAAACCTGTATAAGCAGAAGTGATAAGGAATTTATCCACGTTACAGAACTAAACATGATCAGGCCCAAGAAAGCATTCTTTGGGATTTGTCTTACTGAGCATCATTTATCTAGCCTTGAATGGTAACAGTAGACATCATCAGACATATTCCTAAAGGAATGATGTTTTCTCTTCAGCCATATGAAAGGCAAGTAAAATTTCTGTCAAAAGATCATCAGTGTACATTATTGACCATGACCATGTGCTATTTAGTGTTTAATAGACAGAGAGATGGAGAGAGAGAGAGAGAGAGAGAGAGAGAGAGCAGAGAGCGAGCTTCATTGTGAGTGCTTTGAAAGAATTTGACATGTTAGGACAAAAAAAATGCTTTTTGAGATGAGCAGCATTTTGTGTTATTAGTTGTTCTTAGGAGGCATGATCCATCAACTGCAGAAACTGTGTAGAAGAACTACCAAGACATCAGACAGCTTTCTGCTAAAGAGAATTTATGGTCACTCTGTGCTTTAAATTATGGTTAAATCCTTTGTAAAATACCCACAGCAAACATTAACTTACATGACTTTTCATATAGTATACATAAAATTAGGAGTATTTCCTTTCATATGTATGGATATGTAATAAGTATGACTTCCAAATAACATCCTCCTGTTGGTAAGCTTGTGTGTTTTAGTTATAATAAAAAAGGAATTTAAAAGAACAAATGCACCCAATATGTGATAAAGATAATTTGCGAAGGAAGTTCATTTGCCATCAGGAGCATAATGGGCCATTAAAATGATAAGGAAAGTCTTGCTGTCTGATTGAGGACACTGGAGATATGAAATGAGTTGCTTTGAAAGAGCTATACATGCTTATGATTCTGACATAGAAAAGTCCAAAGAACATAATAGAAGAAGCTGAATGCAAAATATTACTCACTCAATTATCCTCAAAAATCTATATTTAATTGTTTTGAACTTTGAAAGAAAAATTTTAAGTGATTTCTATTGACTCAAACAGTACTTTTACACTCCCAGAAATATTTATATATTTATGTAGTATACTGGTAGATGATTACAAAACATAGTGCAACTTTAAAGTAGAACAAAATCACCTGTTTATTTGACCTGTCACATCTGAGTAGTTAGAAAACACACACATGCATACACACACAAACATATAAACACACAAATACACACAGATACACACACAAGCACACATATAAACACACTTGCAGACACACACATCCAATCAAGCCCAACCTAGAGATCCCATCAAGCCCCACAAATCAGTTCTTTCTGACAATACTTCAGAGTTCTACATTTGCCTCTTCTGTACATCACTGTCCAAGTCCATGGTGAAAGGGTCTTACTGTGCAGAACTCAATGGTGCGCATCATCTGGAAGTGTGGTCTTCAATCCTTGGGACCCCGTCATGTCCCACCACAGGCATAGTGTTAGCTCCTTTCTTCTTCAAATCACCCAGAATATGAGCTCAGTTTCCTTTCCGCTTCTTAGCCAGCCTCATCTTCTCTGTCATTCCCTGGTGGTGGTTCCCTAAGTGTAAAATCCTCTGCATTCACCCATGGTTACTTTGATGGAGTTAAAAAAATAGCTACAGAACTTCAGTGAAATCTCTCTTCATGAAGATTTTAGGCTTAAAGATTGGTCTTTGAGTAAAATCATCAAATATCTGATGTCTCATACAGGAGGTTCAATAGACCCTTGACTCTTCAAAGTAGTTCTCCACAAAGGGATGGAAATGTCCAACCTCATAGCACATCCATCTCCTCTGGTGCTGATGCCTGTCTAATCTTACCCCCATCTCTGCTTACCTTCTCCCAAACCCCAGGCACCTTTTCCAAATGAGCAGTAATCTCCCTTTCTTGCACTATTTCACTGCTGCAAATGTCCTAGTAATCTATGTGCATAAATAAAGAGAATATTGTGATAGTGGGTATTATAATAAGTAAAACTAGACTGATCTCAATATTCTGGTCAAATAGTACCATATAAAAAGGCTTTGATGACCTTATACAAGAAAATCTCAGTACATGCACATGCAGGGAAGCATATTAATTTTTGCTTGTGTTAGGGAACATTTTGTATCTTATTACGCTGTATCTTATCTCTAATATACTTTTCTTTATAGATTTGACCTCACTAAACAAATGATATATTTTGAAATGGGTTTTTCTCTTTTTCACAAATGGCATGCAAATTCCATGCAGGCACAGTATTCGTTTTTCATTACTAGTTTTTAAATGCAGTATCTGCTTACAATTGTTGGTCCACAGAAACTATTGACACTGACTGAAAAAAAAAAACACTTTGAGAGGATGTGGGAAATCAAGAGTTTGGAAGAACAAAGAGAAAGAGAAAAAGAAGGATGAAGGAAATGAGGAAGAGAAGAAAGGAGAGACGTATAGGGGGAAATGGTGAAATATTCTTATTATATTATAAAGTATGAAGTTTAGTTGCCACCCAGCATGCATCTTCTGTGTTCCCCTCACAGACATGTCTCAGGCTGTGTCCATACTTCTCATTAACCAGACCTTCCAGCTACTGTTGCTCTTAGCACCTTTTTGTTGAAGTCTCTGTCTTGGGAGTTTCTCTTCTAATAATGTGTTGTCATTTATCTTCTTATGGTTTCTTTAAAACATAAATCAGAAACCCTATCCTAAAGAATTTCAGGATAAATGTGTTCTTTCTCTGTGTACGTTTCCTGCCCTCATTGTCATGTTGCCAGGGAACCCACTCTGTATATTTTTGTTTCCAGTTCATACATAACCTCCAACCAAAGCTTTTCTATGGAGCCTTCAAAGTCAAAGACTATTTACTACTTCTAGCATCAAATGACTTGCATGTTACAGCTATTCACAAATATTGAATCAAAGAACAGCTGTCCACTCCCCCTCCAACAAGGTGTAGTGATATTTTGTTTGTAATCTAACAAATAAAACTTGCCTGAATATCAGACTATATAGCTAGGTAACTAGTTTTTTATAGAGGCCAGGCAGTGGTGGCAAACAACTTTAATCCCATCACTTGAGAGACAGAGGCAGATGGATCTCTGAGTTCAAGGCCAGCCAGGGCTAAACAAGATTGAATCTTATCTAAAAGAGAAATGGAGTTCACACAAAGGTGATCCCACCACTTGGGATCACACGCCTTTGATACCAACACTAGGAAGGTAGAGACAGGAGTGATATGGCTAGGCAGAAAGGGGAATATAAGGTAGAAGAAGAGGAGGCCAGAGTTTAGATACAGTATAATGCACTTTGAGGATGCAGTCTGAAGTTTCGTTGACAGCAGCCAGTCTGGAGGATTCGTGGAGATAGGATCACTCCTTTGGTCTGAGCATTGATAGAGGTTAAGAACTCCCTAGTGGTTGGCCACTCTGCTTCTCTCTCTTCAGCTGTATCTGATTCTGGATTTTTTATTATTAAGAACAATTAGAATTTAAGCTACAACAAAATATTCTGAATTTCTTTAAAAATCTACAATACTAGGAGATGTGAGAAAAAAAATGAATGTTCTTGAAGGTCAAAAGTAAGGGCACCTTGCCAGCCAAAATATTAATGCAGTCTGGCTCAGTCAATCATAGGTTTTGTGCATGCTGATACAATTGCCATGTAGCTGTCCTGCTGTGTATAGAGGACACTGTTTTCCTAGAGTCTTCCACTGTCTCTGGCTATTATACTGAGTGTACTTTCCCTTCCCAAGTGATCCCTGAGCATAGGAAGCAAGATATTAATATAGATGTCCTGTTTAGAAATAAGAATTCTACAGTCTCTTTTCTCTCTACCTTGACCACTTGTGTGTCTCTGTATTAATCACCATCTACTACAAATAGGAGCTTCTGGAATTATGGCTAGAGATGCATAAATCTGTGGGTGTAACAACAAAGCATTTCCTAATATGTTTAGCAGAATAATGGCAGTAGGTTTTCCCCTAGGCCGTATGACTTTTCTAGCCATGGGGTCAGTCATGGACATCAGGACAATGATGCCAAATATGGGTTTTATCTCCTGGGGCAGGGCTTAAATCCACTCAGAAAGTGGTTCGTTATTCTCATGATGTTTGTGCAACTGTTGCACCAGTGGGCATGTCATGTCAGACCAGTGTTCATCGTAGCATGCAGGTTTTACAAGGTAAGACTGATAATGATTACCTTCTCCTCCAAAAGCATGCATCGCAATTTCCAGTGCTCCGCAAAGTAGCCAGTACAGTCTTCCAGGCCAGTACCCGTCTCATATTGCAATGCTCTACTGTTCAAATATATGGCATTTTCATCACATTCACCCTCTGTGCTACCACTCCCGTACCAACTCGAACACTTCATCTTTTCTGTTTTCTGCTTTTCCTTAAATATATATGTATACAAAGCCTGCTGAGTTCATTGTTTGTCGTTCAGCTCATAAGTTTATGTTTTGGGGAACAACCACATAGAAGGCTTAACTTTGGAGATGATTGATTTTACCCCTCTTAGTAGCTATTAATTGCCTATAGCTTTTTACCTATGATTAGAGTTCTGTGAGATATCTTCTGTTCAAGTTGTCATGTCAACTGGTGTTGCCATTATTTCTGTCTTGCTTCGGTTACCATACTGGTAAGATGTCGAGGGTGCAGCTTTCCTGCTCAATATGGAAGTTACAATTTGACATCCAAGTCCTGAACTCTGGCTTTTACGATATTTCTACCGCCTCTTCTGGATGTGTAGAAGTGAGCATGTAGTGACAACAAAATTTAAAACCAGAGAACTTCTTTACCATGACATTCCTTTACTGTCAACCAAGAAATGGTTTTCTGCTGTCAAAGTTGATATGAATTGTGTCTTAGTTAAGGGAATTGGTGTTGTGTTTCATTGTGTCTTTGTTTCTACTAAAATTAGTGTTATTTTATTGTCTATTAAATTAATTAACATGGAACAAACTCCAACTCCTGGCAGTCCAGGCATTTTTACTGTTCCAAACTTGACACAATTCCAACACCTTCTATCTCTCTCTCTCTCTCTCTCTCTCTCTCTCTCTCTCTCTCTCTCTCTCTCTCGTTGTCCTAAGCTAATCAAGGCACAAACCTCAAGAGCTGGTAAGTGTTCTGAATTCTATGATACTTTTCAGGCCGTCTACTCTGCCAATCATTTGATTTCCCCGAGCAGAATACACATGAAATCCATTGTATTCTAATATGCTTTTAAAGCTAATGAATAAATTAAATATTAAATATTAAATGATACTAATCAAACATGCGAATTAAAAAGTAGGGACATGGATACTACATTCTTCTCTCAAAGACTAAACTCGGTGTCTTCATGATATTTAAGATTTCTTGAATGAAATTAGCTCTGAATTCTCAAGGTCATTGCATACAAGTGATACTTTAGTTTTGAATGATCTCTTCCTACTCTTCATATTGTCGCCACCCCTACTCCAAGTAATTCCTACATTGGAAAATTCAATAATTTATGTCTTACATGGTTTTGCCATGATTGATAGAACAGAACACTGATTGGTATATGCCTGATCATTGTCTAGCATCCAACATTAACAGACTACTCAAATGGATGAATGTCACTGACATTTAAAAGAAAATTGGACTTGAAGAGTTTCATGGGGATGGTTATTGAAAATTTATTAGAATACTTATTTTTTAACTAAAACCTGCTAACTCAGGAATCAAACATTCCGGTGCACTCAGGGATTGCACAAGCAAAATAAATATGTATTGTAATAGGGATGACATCAAGTAGTACACACTATGACCTTCATTCTCATACATTTTTTTTCTCATTAACCCTGTCTATGTGAAACAACCCATAATTACTCTTACTAAATCTTGTGACTAAACTATTAAGAATAAGAAAGGAGATTTTCAATTAAGCATGACTTGTGAATTTATCTACAATAAGGAAAAATAAATTTAAATTAAGTAGTTAATAATAGGGATCTGATTAAGTTAAATGATATCCACTGCTCATCATATAATCTTTAATGTTAAACTCTAAAATCATAATGTGTGGAAAATGCTTTCCCAGTTGTACACAGTAAAGAAACAGTAGAACTCTCCGCAGCTGCCATTACATGAAAACATGCATCATGGGGAAAGAGAAAGAAAGATAGGAATGAGGAAGGACTGACAGAAGCATCAAAAGGAGAGAGGGATAAGGGAAGAAAAGTACCTTCATATGTCTATGAAATGAAAATAGTCAGATGGGTCCTATAATATGATTTTTTTTCTTACTCAGCACTGAGAAATCCTATTGTTTTCACCATCACTGTAGAAATTTTGGAAAACTCTCTGACACCCTTAAAAGATAATACCTAATGAGCAAAACTGTGTGAATTGCTGTAGAATGTCAATTGTGGCCTATGATAGAAATATCATTGTCATAGCAACCACCAAAGACTTTATGAGATGGAATGGCTTACTTTTTGTCTTTTTTATTTCATTTTTCCTTTTTTATTGAAGATGACTAATAAGATCCCTGTTAAAATAACGCTTACACAGTGTAAGCTGATATATAAAGTTTAATAAATGCTAATTCACAAGTTGATAAACCTTTCAATTGAGTCAGCTCCATTACTTTCTTTTGTTCAGCTGGATTGTCAGACTATGTGACAATTGTTTTCATGTCCAAACTTCCCACAAGGACTTCTGTGTTCAGTCCTACTTTGTTAGCATAAAAGACAAGAATGCAGATTATTTCAAGAGCCCAGATTTGATATGGTTTATAAAATTAGTACCAATAACTAGCTTCAGGATGGTTCTTGTAATACAATTCATGTAATACAGTTTCTTCAATAGTGAAAACCTACTTTGTCATCTGCTTTAGTAACCAATAAACTAACACTGCTAATTTTAAGATTATGCTAAAACCACACTTGGTTTCCTTGGAAACCACTTTTAAAAGCTGCATTGTCTTAGAAAACGTGCTTCTTTGCCAATACATTCAAAGGTTGACACTTTGTCATTGTGTACAAATAGCATCCTAGAATTCATATCCTATAATCAAAGAATAGATTGTCACTAATTACATTTAAGGGGAAAATTCTACCTGAAATTGTTTTTTAGCTTGAGTTCAACTTTTATAGATGTGGATTTTTCATAAGTAGCAATATATCAAAAATAGAATATTTCCTTATGTTCTTCACAAACTTTCAATGTAGTAAGGAAAGCAAAGGAATGAAACAGCAAAGTCCTAGAACCTTAAAATAAGGAGCTGTATACTCTTATCAGGATTGTGGAGATAACAATTCTTTTGTGTTTCCCTAACTCTAAAGTGTTATGTGTTTCATTATTCTATGATATGACACATCTGACATGAATTGGAAATTTTTTCTGGTGAGAAAAAGCCAATAGCCACTGTGCACAGAAAAAGCCAAAATCTGGCCATAACCTTTATAATGAAAAAAGTTTGCAGAAAAATTTTAATTTAAGAATCAATTTTATTCTTTAGCTTAACTTTATAGGAAGGTTTCACAATGCTCTCTTTCTTGGTGGTGGTTTAATTTTAGGTACTGACTTAATAATTGTTATCATTTTGCAACTTAAATTTTTGTATGAATACATCAACTATAAAACATCCTCTCTGTTTAACCTATCATGAATTCTGGTGTTTGAACTGATCCTAAAATCTCTGAGATTTCAGCCATGAGGGACCATATTAAGTAACACATACAAGATAAACATGGTGCATTACTCGCAACTTTGTTCATAATTATGAATAATCAAAATCGCTGAAATACAGGAGAAAAGTCCAAACAATTAGAGCGAACACGCCCTGTGGCTTCTTCACAGTCATCTTGAAGACAGGCGCAGTAAGGAAGAATGAAGAAATACAATTTTCAAAATAATTCTGCATAAAAGAGAATATTATGGACTTTGAGGGTTCACTTATTCCTATTAAAAGAATAGTTGATCAGCTGCAGATACAGCTCAGTTGGTAGAGGGCTTGCCTAGTATAAAGGAAATCCTACTTCGGATCTCCAGCAACACATAAAACAGGGCATAGTGATACATATATGTAATGAAAGCTGACCTGACATATATAATATCCTGTTTCTAATAAAGAGGAAAGAACTAAATAAAGGGATATTTTGAGCCATTGTAAAGTCTTTACTCTCAATCCTCACTAGCAAAAGCTGATTTTTAACTAGCAGTTACAAAGGTTGACAAAGACAATACTTAACATAAGAGTGGACTATTTGGTAAAAACCAGTTTTTTTTTTTTCTGGAGTAAACCTGGATGTGGTCTAAGGCAAAAATAGAAGACAGATGAGTTAATGGAGATTTTTCCCATAGGGAGACTGTTCAGACTCAACTACGCTACTGACTGAACAGTTGTGACAGGTGACCTGGCAGACAAGTGCTAGAAGATACCAGCTGGAAGAAAGAATCTATGTAACCAGGCATCTTTGTTAATTAGCACAATCTAAATTAGGTTTCTTCTGTCCAATAGAAATATGAAAATTGGACACCATGTCAATCTTTTATAAGTTAGCTAATATAGACCCTCCTGGATAACATGTCTTTGAAGTTTTTAGGATCAAATCAGGTTATATACATTTAGGGCTTTCAAAAGAAATCATAATTTAAATTTTTTCTAAGTGCTACAGAAAAGGGGAAAATCAGAGCCAACAGTCTGGGAGGGAAGATATTTGATTAGTGAATCTTCAAGTCTCTTTTGGTCAATCAAATCTCAACCACAAATGCATGCATGATTGCTAAGTACCCAGAGAAGCTTGAAGAGTCCCCTTCCCATCCCAAGCAGTATGCTTTGTATTTTGATTTGTATTTTTGACTTATTGTTCACCATTATGGCACAGGATTCAGTTACTGTGCTAGGTAATTTTATATCAACTTGACACAACTTAAGTCATTTCAAATGAGGTAGTCTTAATTAAGTAAATCCCTGGAGCTTACAGCCATAGGTAAGCCTGTAAGGCATTTTCTTAATTGGCTAATGATGGAGTAGAGACCAGGTCATTGTAGGTGGTGCCATCCCTGGCTTTTTAAGAAAACAGATTGAGCAAACAAGAAAAAGTCAGTAAGCAATACTTCTCCATGGTCTCTGCATCAGCTCTTGCTTCCAGGTTCTTGCTCTGTTTGAGTTCCTCTCCTAGGTTACTTCAATGACATAATGTAGAAGTGTACTACAAATAAACCATCCCCCTGCCCCGACCTGCTTTTTGGTCATGGTGTTTTGCCTTCACCACAGCAATAGAAACCCTAACTAAGACAACTACCATGAGATTTCCCATGTGAATCAATCACCTTTCTTTAAATATTTACTTACTTGTTAAAATAAGCCATACGATAGAGCTCAAGCTTTGCTGGAATTCAGCATCACGTGTCTCAGAATTCCTACTGCCAGAAAAAATGGTGTGAACCACCACACCTGGATGGTTCTTTATTCATGACATTGAACCATGAGTTTCATTAGATTAGCGATCCAGTTCAAATTTGTAACTTCATGATAGACAGTAATGACCCCTACCATTTGGTAAATTAACTAGTGCTGAACTAAATAAGAAGTCAGAGAATATGGTAGGCACTGACTGTTAGTATAGGAATAGCAACATGGAAATTAGAAACTAACTTAAAACTATTTAAAACAATGGATCCTCTTCAATATGTTCAGAGGCCATATATTTTTGGATGATGAATTTTCTTAGAAAACCAAAGGTAGACCACACTTAAAAATAGAAGGTTTGTGTTTAATTTATGCCATGTGGTAAAAGCTATGTTAGCATATATGATTTAATCCTTGATTTGTGAGGAAAACACAGGAAATTCTATCTTTTTATGTGAGAAAACTGACATTTAGAGAAGCCACAGGGCAAAACACTCTGTCACCTTTATGAGATCACTGAATTAATCCACCAATATGGCTATCTTAAACCTAAATTGCAATAAAATTTTTAGAAAATGGGGGGAAACAATCAGAATTTTAGCCTTAAACACCAATTGATGTCCTAAAGGAGGGACCACGCTCTAGTATGAGTAGAATCAGGGAGTCAGTACACATACCTCTAAAGGCTGGGGAAGGCAGAGAAGACAGAGTTGTTCCAAAGTTTTGAAGGTGATGCCAAGATGATGAGACTGTCTCTCGGCAGATGATTATTACAGTGAATCTGGCTGCGCGGACATTCAGAGGACATGGGGATGCTCTTGCACTCACTACATTCTTTGCTATTGCACAGCACCAAAGTGTGTCAGAGATTTTGAATTTGTTCTCAATGGCCAGGATTGTGGTTTTTGTGATATATACTAAGAAGTCTGTTGACTTTTGTAGTGGTAGAGACGATTGTGTATATCAGGACAGGGAATATTAAGGAATATTAATAGTCCCATTCAGGTAAACACACATTTAAAGGATGCTAGTCATGAACTCAGGAGGGACAACCAGGAAATTGGCAGCAGACAGCATTTTGTGCACACTTTAGTTTTGTGATCTGAAAGTTTGTAAGTGTCATACACCAATTTATGCCTTCAGTGACTTTTTTTTGAAATAATATGGATTAAATTAGTTTTTCAAGAATTTGGCTAAGAGAAAGAATGTTCAATAAGAAATATCGGTTTTTCTACTTCCTTCAAATCCTAGACTTTCCATATGACTACTTCGACCTTTTCCCAGAAACAAATTTATGAACAAAAGACTACCAGCAGATAAATGATGTGGCTCTTTGGCATTCTTCCCGCTGCTCTGATCACCAGTCAGTCATTCTTGTGTATACACAACTTGAGTTGATACAAAAATCTCTGTACTGATTTCAGACAAAAGTTTCAGGACATTCTAAATGGAACCATATCTGATCAGGCTAATTAAAATAATTATAATTCATATTATGCTCTAAAAGACCATACTGTTGCCTAGCAACAGAATCAGGCACCCGAAACAGAAACATGCTTGGGACCAGTGTTGGAAAATCTCTAAAATCCTAAAAGGGAAAATTCTTTAACTAAATCTCAGAGAAAAGAAAGTAGTATATCCTGAAGAAGTGGTGTGTTTCAACTTAAGAACTGTTCTCTGAGCATTGTTGCAAGCCAAACATAAATAACCTGTTACTTTCAGTCTTTCATGAGTTAGCACTTTCAAGAAAGAGAGAGTATTTAGCATGGTTTGTTTAAAAGGTGCATAATATTTTCACTGTAGCCCAATCATAATCTTGAAAGATATTGAGATACATAAAGAAACAATGTTTTAAAAAATTAAGAATGGAGAACTAATTTTCCTTATGGAAGAGTACATCAATTGGTTATCAAAAACCTGGTGATTAGTCCTTAAAACATACAGGTTACATTATACAGACTGAATAGGTTACATTTAAGAATATGTATATAAATAGTGTGTATTTACATGTATAGATGCGTGTAACAATGATTAATGGAAAAAAGCCATGAACTTGAAAGAGAACAAGGTGAGTTTTGAGGGAAGAAAAGAAAGGAAGAAATGTTGTAATTAAATTATAATCTTAAAAATAAAGGAAATATTGTAAAAATAGTTGATAATACAAAAGTTTTGATTAGCTGTCAGATATCTGTTTTCACATCATCATATGCATCTAGAATGTCAGAAATCCCTTACATTGGAATCTTTTGTTTTCAATAAAATATCATGTTAATATCCATATACAAATATAGATACATAAGCACATATTTCTTGAAATCATTTCAAAATGTGAAAAATTCATAGGGAACAAAATCTAAGCATGTTTTCTATTTGAGAGCATTAGATGTATGTATATTTTATTATTTTAACAGAATGAGCTAACTTCATTTTGGCATTCTCTTAAAAGAATGTCTCTTTTCTCAAACATGCATCAAGACTCAAGCATGTGGTTGTCTTTTTTCATTTCTGTTTTTTTGCTATATAAAAAGGAAAACTTGGAAATAAATGAAAACATCAAACACCAAAATAAGTCAGACCCGAAGACTTTAAAAGTTAATAAACCTCCATACAAAATCGGCATCCGTATTATAGCTGTGATGTTCACAGTTTTACACTTTCTGAATAGTACATATTTTATACCTTTGTCTACCACTATAAACTAAATAACCCACGTTGGGACTGTCTTGATGTTATATTTAAACATTCAAAAGTTCAGGAAGGAATAAGTTTAGGATCCTGGATAGAGTGCAGAGATTCTTTGCAAATCTAGTCCCCTAAGTCACTATCCATTAGCTCCTAGTGGAATCAGTCCACCCTAAAGTACTTACGGTTCCACTGAATTGGCTACTGGTTTCTGGCTTTATGTACTGTTAGCCGGAGTAGGCATGTTCACCAATGGTGTTTAAGTATCTGCCACAGGGTGGGGGAAATACATGATTACTGGTTTCTTGATTTTCACTGTATGTCTGATTGTATGGTTCAGAGCTGAATTTTAGCCTGTGAAACCTGGAAATATGAATGAGAACATTAACATGCCACAGATCTTCATACAAAGTCATTCCGTTTCAACACAACTGGATTCTCCTTGCACGATCTAAAAAGAAGGCTTAGATAAGCACGTCTGTCTTGCTTTCTGAAGAAGTTCTATGACAACAAAAGGTCACCCTTAAACATGCAGACAAGATAACAGCAGGATCCTGGAAACTAGCCAATGCGGCAGCCAAGTAAATCCAAAAGCTGTTTATAAATATTTAGATTGGCATCAGAATCCAAGGCAGGAAAGAAAGGAGAATTCTTTTCAGACATTGAAATGGTATAGCAGTAGGAGACCCCAGAATATTGAACTATTTCATGAACTTTCCTGACATCAAACATCCAGCCAAAGATGCTGGAATCAAACATCGTGAGTTACAGAAGCAAGCTACAGACCACACACCCTCACATTCTAGTCTACATTTTATGTATTCAATTATTTATTTATTTATTTATCCTACAGTACTTGAGTTGAAGTCTGTGCCTTGAACATGCTACACATGTATTCTGTGACTTAGATATATCCCCAGTCTTTATTTAAACTTTTGATTTGCTTTGCGACAAGGACTTACCAAGTTATCCATGCTCGGCCTTATCTTACTCTGCAGTCCAGGCAGGTCTTAAGTTTGTGAGCTTTCTGCTTCAGCCTCTCAAGGAACTGAGATTATAGGTAGGCCTGTACTACCAGACCAGCCATGATTTAATAAGTCTGTCGCTGCATTCTCTCTTTCTCTCTGCAAAAATCTTTCTATGTAGACCAGACAGATTTAGAACTTATAGAGCTCCACCTGCCTTTGCCGTGTGAGTGGTGGAATTAAGGGCATGTGCCACCATACCCAGTTTTTAAATTCTATTTTTAATATATGAACGTAAGGGAGTGTCTACAAAGCATCCGTTAACTAAATAGGGTAGAAGACATGTTTAGATACCAGAACATCTCTACTTACCAGTTATAACTCTAGTCTTATGAAATCATATAGCTGAAAAGAGAAAATTATCTCGGTAAAAAACAAGATAAAATCATTTTAGGTCATAATTAGAAACTAGGTTTACTAAAGAGAACAATGTAGCTGCTCCTTTTTCAAAACCTGGACAGGAATAAGAAATTGGAGAAAGTAGCCTCCATTATACTAGAAAGGAAGACCAAAATAGGTTACAAAATTAACATGGATACCAGAATAGCATGTGTGAATTCATTTTGTACAGAAGTCACTTATATCTACCCAATAGGGCTTATAAGATTGCTGATATTATTCATACATTGAGAAGAACTAGTAACTTCCATAAGATTCAATTGCCAAATGGGTCATATTTCATTCAGTAGGTAAACATTTCATTTTATGGCACTGGTGTGGAAATAATTTGTACTGCAAACAACATATAAGTAATAATACCTGTCCAGAACATTGGCAATGCTTGAGCAAAAAAATAAAAAGTTAATATGAAAAATATCAGTTTTAATATATTTGCTTTATAAATTTAAACAAACACATTGATACTCATTTATAATACCAATAAGAATATGAAAATGGAATCTGAGTGCAGATGGCTTTTCCTTCAATATAACCACATAATGAATTGTTTTCTGTTAGTTACATAACACTAATTTCATAGTTTTTGTTCATTTACAATAAAAATAAAAGTTATTTTTCAACATTTACTATCTTATAAGAAGATATTGATAAAAGTGATGGGTTTTTTTCACCTCATTGGGTATTGTGTAATTTGAAGGAAAAACATCACTTCCTGGTACATGCCAGCTCCTTGCCTATCCTGGTGGGTGACTATGAATACAACCTCCTTATAGAAGTCTCTCCTAACCAATAACAGGATGTCCCTAAAAATTCTGCAAGGAAAACAAAACAATGAGACACATCTTTCAACTCTTTATAATTATTCAAACTTCAAATGTACTCTACACAAATTTTAAATTCCTTCCAAATAGCTTAAAGGTGAAATTGATTATTCTGTAAGAGTGTATGGAGTTATATAATAGGACTCATCTATTTCTATATCTTATGTTGATAACATTTAATCAAGAGCACTGAATTTTACTTGTTTCATAAATTAGAAGACAGTCACTCTAATGAAGTGACCGTGGTAGGAACAAAGGATTTGCCACCAGCTGCTCTCTATTAGTTGGGAGAATCGTGACTCTGGCTGGTCCATTTATGATAATACATTAGAAAAATTTCTCAACTACTGGTTGACTCCAGTTCACTGGTTTTTTTACTGCCAATTTGACTACTTTTGTATATTTTTCCATTCCAGTTTATCTCCTACCCATCATAAACTTATCTCTCACTTTAAATCAGATACTGATTTCATTATAATAAGGAGAGAGGGGAGAAGAAGGAGAGACTATGGTAGTTAATAGTGTTGCAACTAATTAGAAGCCATGCTCTGGGATAATAAGCTAGATGGAGGGTAGGAATGATGACGTTTTGGCCTTAGAATGCTACACATTAATCAACCTGAGAGGACCCAGACACCTGACTTTCCAGGTACTTAATTGAACATGTGATACACACCCAGTGTGTGAACATTAAGTAATAGCTAATTAAGTAAGTAGCTAATAACAAAGAGGAATTAGTTACACTTCTGCACAAGCCAGGTTGTCCATATAAAAATATCCATTTATTGGCTGTTCTTTTTATTCGCTATGCTAAAAGTTACATGATTATCTGTGTTTAGAAAGAAATCATTGCTATAAGTCTGCGTGATATTAAATGAATGAGAACTCAAAATGGAAGAAAATAAAGGGGTTAAGGTAGAGGAACGGCTTAAAGACTGCTTAGTTGTAAGGTGGGGTGTGATAATTGACTTTACACTCTCATTACCAGGATATTAACATTCCCATCTTGTACAGAATTCAGTCCCTTCAAATGCTGGTTTTTCTGCCAGATCTGGAGAGCTTGACGTCAGGAATTTCAATTTTAGTGAAAGTGAAACTGGTAAAGTCTTCACTGTTGAAGTAAATTAGAGTTGTATTCATTGTATTTGTTTTTTGCACATACCGTATAGGATTCATTCCGAGCACACTCATCCAACTCCCCTCCTCTCTCTCACTCTGTCACTGCTGCCCTCCACACCTTCAGATACCTTTCCCACCTTTATGTCTTTTCAAACACATATTTAATGACATTAAATAGTCACATATATTTTTTCCAGAATAGTAGTTCACATTTTAGGATGAATTATCATTCTTTTATCCATAATTTTTTTGACTTATTTATGCCAATTATAGATGGATTTTATATCAGCAGAGAGACCCAGAATTACAGGCAAGCACCATGCACAGTTTTGTGGTCAAATGAGGGATTACAGAGTTCTGTCGGGTACTCAGAGCAAGATCAGTTTTGAAGTATTTTACATCGATTTATGAAATAAATGCATCTTTTCTACCCAACATTATTTTAACTTTTTAATATTCCTACAATTAGGGTTGGAAAGATGGCTCAGTGTTTAAGAGCACTGGCTGCTCTTTCAGAGGTCCTGAGTTCGATTCCCAGCAACCACATGGTGGCTCACAAACATCTGTGATGAGATCTGGCACCATCTTCTGGCATGCGGGGATACATAGAGGCAGAATGTTGTATACATAATAAATAAATAAATCTTTAAAAAATAAAATTCCTACAGTTGTCTTCAATCAGCAGCAAGGAAAGCGGGAGATATGGAGCTCTAAGTAATGATGGGAGAGAAGCACATTCACCAAAGTCAGTGTCAGTATTGGATCCCCTAACTCCATTCCCTGTACTGCCTCCCACTATAAATAATCAAGAGTTCATTGATTGCCTTTATTGCATGTAATCTATGTAACTGATTCTCACACACCATGATATCACTCTTAGTTGATATCCCTGGCTGTGTGTGCAAACATTTCATTGAAATAACTGGCACATGAAATATTTTCCGATTGCTACATCTGGAACATGGACTGTCTTTACAGTTCAGGATTACTAGCCCTTAAACCTGTAATAGAGTTCAGGTGCCTGATAAACAATCTTCCTACTATCACATTTATAAAAATAAATGCAGGTCTATAATATTATTTGAGAAAAACCAACTTATTATTATATATGTATGTGATACTTTCTTTCAAAGCAATTGTTAAATATAAATTTTGCAAAATAAACTCTTCTGTTAATACAACTAGTGACAATAACATTGAGTATAAAATGAAAGATTCAATGATGTTGAATCACTATTTTTATTCTCCTTGAAATATAATCAATGTTTTTGTCTCTTTGAATCTTTGACAAAGCCAACTCTGTTGTTCATTTGAGTAATGATTAAGCTAACAATAAAAAATTTTTAAATGTGTAAACCGTGATAGCTGAAGTGATGGATTATTTACCAACATGGAACTCAGTTCGTCAAAGCCAAGACACCAGAAAGCCAGGTCAATAGTGAAAGAACAAGAATAATTTTTTTTTTTTTTTGGTTTTTCGAGATAGGGTTTCTCTGTGGCTTTGGAGCCTGTCCAGGATCTGGCTCTGTAGACCAGGCTGGTCTTGAACTCACAAAGATCTGCCTGCCTCTGCCTGTACTGGGATTAAAGGCATGTGCCACCACCGCCTGGCTCAAGAATAATTAAAGTAACTGTGAACTTGATATCTAGAACAACCTCTAAGGAAAAACATGAAGTAGTGAAAAACAAGTTTCTTCCTTATCAAGGAAGCAGAGAAGTTGGAGATGATGTCATGTTTATAAATTGTGTTTTAATAATCTGGAAGTACATCTAGGGTTTTGTATGTGTTGTTTGACCACATCTCTTGGTCATAGGATTGCTGCTACTGTAGGTAGCAAACTGCCTTGGTAAAAGGATGAATGTTACCTAATTACAATAAGTAGCAAGACTTAAGCAACCTAATTCCTGAGGAAACTATTTTCTGCCTTATGAATGTGTCTTTATCTCATTGAGAACTGGTAGGTTGTCTGAGCCAGAAATATGCATGAAGTCCATTAGAAGTATAGTCTCCCTACAAATCTCTCGAGATGTGGCAGTTGTTAGACTTGCATCTGC
Source organism: Dicrostonyx torquatus (assembly GCA_028555095.1). Lineage (NCBI taxonomy): Eukaryota > Metazoa > Chordata > Mammalia > Rodentia > Cricetidae > Dicrostonyx > Dicrostonyx torquatus. The sequence continues at coordinate 4,177,212 of JAQHUG010000083.1, read as the reverse complement.
TGGAGAATCTTCTGGAAAAATGCTTTCCTCTTAGAAAGTGGGCTTTAAAATATTTTCTCTGTTGATGTTTCTAAGTTGTATATGTCAAAACTATTTTGCATTAAGACCAAAATAAATAAAATTATGATTTAGTATATCTTAGTGCCAGTGTCATAGTATATATTCTACAAGGCAAGTTAAGACATGCCATACTCTCTCCATTATAACAAGAGCAAGAGCATTTTTTAGTAGTTGAAGTAGAAAGTTTAATAATCATGTGGCAAAAAAAAAACAAGGAAAAGAAACACTGACTACTACTTCACAGCCTCATACCAACATGGAACCCAGTTCATCAGAGACTTTTTTTTTTTGCCTATCCCACAGCCCTAGGCCACAGGATTTAAGCCCCTTAAACTGTGGGCTTACCCAATGGAGGGAACACATAAACAAATATAGGCGCTTTTGAAATGTACAACACTTAAAATTTAATTCAAAATCAAAGCTTCAATGAATCCCAAATGTTTTTGGCAGTACTTTTCCGTGTTTCACCTCAGGACAGCACTGCAGGCTTGGCTCTAAACACGTATGCACAAGACGTGCACCATGCATGATGTCACACTGCACAATATCAAGAAGCACTGTCTGAACACCTTAGATTCAAGACTACCATATGCAGAGTCTTTACTGTACAGAGGAGCTTTTCTGACCTGTTAGAACCATAATGGTCTGATTCTAAGAAACAGACTACGCTTATTTTTCTACAGTCATTTACCTACATGGAAGCTCCACATTAGTAGTGTATCTCGAATTATATTGTGTTAAAATGCTCAGTTTTGTGAATTGTGTGGGTTACTGTCTAGACACTCAAAAAAACAAATCTTTAAGTGAACTTTGTCTTGGGACTAAGTTAGAATTTCCAACAATTTCTCATAAGGTCCCAAACATGCTTCTGCTTTCCTGTACCTCATGTTTATATGAAGTAGATAGAATTCTCGGGACTAATAAGAAAAATGAGTCAAAAGTATCACAAACTCTGAAAGGCATTGCATATGCTCTAAATCTCTCAGGACCTAGTATTTGCTAAGGTTTAATTCTCTACCTAAGAGTAATCCAGCAGCGACTGGTTTCTGTCTGAGTTCCCTTTGCTGTGCTGAAACAGCATGAGCAACATCGTCTTTGGGGAGAACAGGGTTCATGTCATCTTTCAGCTTGCAGTCTGTGGTCTAGTCAGCTCAGGACAGGAACTGGAGGCAGGGACCAAGAGCTGATGGAGGAGTGCCACCTACTAGATTGCTCCGAACAGTTTGCTGAGCCTGCTTTCTTTTCACATTCAGGACCACCATCCCATGGGTAACATTACCCTCCCATATCAAAAGATGTGGCTCCTTCCATTGGTGTGGGTCCTTCCAGACCAGAAGTATTTCCATAAACTCAGCCCTTACCGTGCAGTCTGCACGTGTGGGGCAACCTTGTCCCTTGAATCGATGTACACATAATTTTCAGCTCTACAAGTAAGCTTCTTCTTGAGATCATAGCACATAACCACTAAAAGACCCGTCAGAGTCACCTCTTCAATTAAGGTTAATAATAATAATAATTAATGGTTGCTGTCACATTGAGCCTTACAGGGATTTTTATTTTCATTCAAAGTATGCACAAAGGGCTTCAGCTCCTCTTTCCCCTACTGTTCTTGCCCAGTGTTATTGATTTCAGTGAGTGGCATTTACTCACCAGTTTGCTTTTTGCCTCTTTTCATTTGGGATGTCGCTTATGAGGAAAGGCATTGTCCTTCCTCATTCAGGACTGCACGTTCAAAGACAACAAAGCCACACAGGTCCAGAATGCTCAGGAAACACTTGTTGTACAAGTGAGTTAACATGAGAAGGTATAAACAAAGACGCTGAGACATGCTACAACCATGTCTCTTAATTAGACAGAATCATTATAAAATATGTTGACTCCGCAAGACTCAACCATGTGGTTGCCAAAGTACAAAATATTGCATTGCTGTTGGAGTACTCTGATACTTTTGAAGTAATTGAATAATTTTACTCACTTAAAGCATACTTTTTCTTACCATTTCAAAAATTCCAGCATTAATACTGTCAAGAGATAACAGCAATTACTGGTCATGTGACCTTTGATAAATTATATGTAAGTTTTTAAAGCCTTGTTTTCCTCATCTGTGTTGTGAAAAATCACAAGACAGGATTATGAGAAGAGTAAACACCTTATGGAACATGAAGCTCTTATATTAGTGTCTGGTGCTTGACAAATATTACAAAATTACTGCCTCTAGCATTACTATGATGATAATTAAATGTTAAGAATAATCTTCCCCAGCCCTCAGGAGGCATAGACAGGCAGATCTCAGTGAGTCTGAGGCCAACTCTACAAAATGAGTTGCAGGACAGCTAGAGCTGTTACACAGAGAAACACTGTCTCGACAAAACAAAAACAAACAACAACAAAAGGATAATCTTTGACAGAGTCATATGTTCCACTGAAAGTAAATGAAGCTAGGAGAATGTTTAGAACTCAGATCAAGAGAGATTAAGCAAAAAAAAAAATGCTGAGGTCGATAATTAAGAAGGTATGAAAGCATAAAAGCACAATAATGTTTTGGAATTTTGTGTGCTTTCTTTTTTTTTTTTTTTTTTTAAGAAACAAGCCCAGCATGTGAGCATAGAACACTTTTACTGGCTGGGGTCACACAAGATCCCTGGTGACCTTCGCAAATGGAATTTCAGAGCACTATAGAAATGCCTGGGGTAGGGAAGCAGATGGAAGCGCACTGTAGCATAAATGAGATGTGAGGACTGGAGGCAATGCATGCAAGCATCTCAGGAGGTACAGCTGTGAAAAGGAAAGGCTATCAGGCGGAGGAGGAGAAGGCTGCATGTTGCTTGCATCATTTTAATACATAGAGAGGAGTTATTCATTTAGAAGAAATGAGTTTTGATGAGACTAATTCACAAGGCATAGGTAAGGTGTAGAAAGAACTGTGCCATCCTCAGGAAGGTGAAAGAAATGGAAAGCACACCGTGTTCCTTAGAAATAACCTTTAATGTCAGTTCTGACAATGGAGGAGAGTTCAAAGGCCAGGGCAGGTGTTGATAAGTTTTAACAGTGTGTCATTTACTGGCTTCTGTTTCTCTTTCTCCTTTGCTTTCCTGGATGAGAGCTGAGGTAGCTCATTATCTGAGAGAGGAAAAGTATCAAGGACAAGTGGAAATGTGAAGGCAGTGTGAAAGCTTTATTTTTTTTAACAAACTTTGAAGGCAATGAGTGAAAGCTAAGCAGCGAATTGGAACGGAAGTTGCTGGCTTGAAGGCTATCTGAGGCAGAAAATTGTTCATCCATTGAATGGTCAATTTGTTGTTACTTTTTCTGCAGATACAAGGGCAAACCTCACAAAGAGATGGGGTAAAAATGAGAAAAGACAAATTTTTCAAAGGAAATACAGTTGTATTTTGAATAAGTGTTTACATGATGTTTAATCTCTATAGTTATTAAAAATTCAAAAATATAGGATATGAAATTCTAGCTTATGAAATTATCAAAATCAAAAAGTCATAATATCTCATCTTTGTAAGCCAGTTTGAGATGAGTACTTCCAAAGCCGTTTTGAAATGTCTAAAACAATGAAAATTTACATAGCATTTCACAAAGTAATTCTAATTCTGGAAATCTAGTCTAATGAATAGATTAAGTTGGAAAATTATTAAATCATTAAAGGTGTCCATTGTAATATGACTTACCTTCCACCCTGT
>JAQHUG010000083.1:4126631-4142397 GCA_028555095.1 Dicrostonyx torquatus | reverse complement strand
AAGCCCAAGGCCCTCCCCCCTCCATCCCAGCCTAAGAAGGTGTGCATCCATATAGACTAGGTTCCCAAAAAGCCAATACATGCAGAAGAGATAGGTCCCTGTGCCATTATCATTGGCTTCTCAGTCAGCCCCCATTAGCAGCCACATTCAGAGATTCTGGTTTGGTCATATGCTCATTCAGTCCTGTTCCAGCTGGATTTGGTGAGCTCCCATTAGATCAGGCACACTGTCTCAGTTGGAAATTTTGCCTGACTCGATGCCCAGTGAACCAATATATGTCAAATGAGTGATTCTTGGCATTGTGTGTGTGCATGCACACATGTGCTTGCAAGAACGAAAGAGCAATTCTTGGTGCAAGGCAGATGACAGGAACATTAGTCAGGCAGGGTGGAGAGCATTTTGATGGTTTTATAGTCTACACTATAAAAAAATTCTAAAGTTATCAGAAAAGGCTATTAAAAATCTCTTCACTTTCCAACCTACAAGAACAGTCTCCATGAGGGCCAGATTTTCTTCAAGTAATCCAATGGCAGCAACATATTGCAACAGATCTAATGCAGAAGCACACTGAAGAAGCCAGCTGTCTCCTATTAAGCCAGACATTTAGAAAAGTCGGAGTTAGAAATGTAAAGCTATAAAGAATTCCTGTCACCAATTTCTTTTGCTTTCAAAAACATATTTCCTTTCCAGTACAAATGTTTATGTAAATATGTAATAAGGTTATTGGTATCTTTCAGTGAATTAGCAAATACTTACATCTGACCACTACTTTCATTTTGCACATGGCAAATGTTGGTAGATTTGTTCCACATAAATGTTAGGTCATTGGTATTCTTGGTTGCTTTTCATAATGCATGGGAATCTTAGACAACAAACACTGACATGTATCAAGCTCTGAACACACTGGAAATTGCTCAGGGCTTTTACAACTGCACATTATTTTAACACAGCGATTTTGCCATTGCATTTAAAGAGTGGAGCAAGAAGAACTTTCTTGTTTCTTACATTTTTAACCTTTTTTTAAAAAAAAAATAAATAAATCCTATTGTTCACGTTAGAGAGAATTGTTCAGTGTATGCTGGAGGCAGTCTCTCCATTCTTCCAAGTCTGTGAGTCTCATTTCATGTGTCCCATTTAGAGAAGTAAAATTAGCATGCTCTCCAGTCACCATTTGGCTCATGACTCAATGTCACTATAAAAATCATCTTAGCAGCTTCACAGGCTCAGGTTCTTCTTCACTTGAAGAGAGGAGGCGTAAGTACATGTCGTTATGGGACTCTTGAGCTTCACCTAAGTCTATAAGTGCTACTGGAGTAAAGCCTGGCTTATTTCCATAAATAATATATTAGAAGAATTAATGGGCATATCATAGGAAAGGGCCCAAACCTATCATATATGTCAGTTCAGAAGTTTGTCTTACTATTTAACATTTCCTGATCATTTGCTTCGTAGTGAGTGAGAGGGGCTTGCTCGAGCTGTCGGGAGCATCTTTATTCATTATTGTAAATTTTGATTGAATTGTAATAAATCATTTTTTTAATTTAAACTTTAAAACTTAATCTAACATTGGGTAGCTCAAGATTTAATAAATTAGGTATCTTCCCCTGACTCCACACTTAATTATTAATTTATGTTTGTATAACTGGGTACAAAAACCCGTCATATTCCTTGTTTATGTCTAACAAATTACCATTAGTTAATTTTAGAAAATTCTAAATATAGCAGCACAAATAGGAACTAAAGCCTATTATAACTATATTTTCAAGGGTTTTTCTTTATTTTATGCAGTCAGAATATTTTCAAATTACTCCTCTGCTAAACCTCTGTCAGCTGCTGGTGCTTATTGGTGATGTTTACACTCCTTCCTTCCCTCTTTCTCCCTCCCTTCTTTCCTTCTTTCTTTTTCTATCTGTTAGTTCTAATTTTTTATGTCAATTCTCTGGAATTTCATAACAAAAGTTTGGTTTTTTTGAGATAATATGCTTGTTGTATCTCTGGATATTTGGTAGCCGAATAAATAAATAGACCTATGCCTAAATACTTAATTTAGGGGAAAAGCCATTGCATATGTAAAATCAAACACTTTTAAGAACCTAAGAGTAGTAATAAAAGTTATAATAATGGAAAGGCATACATAGAATTCAAGGCAACAATGAATTTTGTTCAAAAATATTATTACATTCTTTCTGCGTTGCATGTATTTATCTTATCATAAAAGAAATCTATTGTTGATCTAAATAAATATTTTAAAAGTATTAATTTCCTATTAATAGTTAATATAATAATTAAGAAGGCAACAGTAATTAAATAATATTTAGTTTACAACTTGCTTTAGATGTGTAGAGTATGTGCATATAAATATAATCAGAAATGTTTAAGAAGAGGGGCTTGTACTGAAGTAGTGTTTACTTTGAGTGTTCTCACTTTGGTGATTCAATCCAAATACAATCTGTATGCGACCATTTGAGGACAATCACAATACCCCTTTATAATTCCCACACCCATTTATCTCAGAATATGCTAAGAGTGCACTAAATTAAAGGGTCAAAGTTGTCAGTTCTGCTCACATGATAGACTAGTTCAGCTTCTTTTAAATCATATCCTGTCATGGAAAATGTAACCACTATTCTCTGCTTCATCTTTGTTACTTCAGATCTCCATAACATCAGCATCAGAATGAGCTAGACCAACCCCACATGTGTCTTTATGCAGAGAAAACTAGTTATGTGAAAAAAAGCCTAGAACATCTTTAAGAAAATAATGCCTGACTTTCAAGCCATGCTTCTGTATATGATTTAGGGGTCACTTAAAATATGAGGTATTTTTAACTAAAAATAAGCTATTGGTTTTTACCTCTTATTTTCTTTTGCCAGATGATAAATAAAGCAGTTGTGTTCTTTCTTTTAAGTCCATGTTTTGACATCTATTTTAAAAGGCAATCATTAAGAATAGAAATAACTGTGGCAGATGCTTATTTCTCTAATTTTATTTCTTCTTTAATACTTACAGGTATGTTCACTGGGTTGATATGTTTGTTCAGCTCTATACTCTCAGATTAATGTAGAAATTTTACATCATGTTGCTAGTGTTACTCTGTTAATCACAATATATTTGTAGCTAATAGGATTGAATTACTGAAAGGTCAAAACATTATTACTGACTCAGAAACAGCTCCATAAAATAAAGGGAATATGCTGGGACTTATGAGCGTATTTTCCAAAAACTTAAGTAACAAGGTAAAGATGGTCAGATGGTTGTCTTATATGGTCCCCGGACTCTGTATATAGAATCATACAGGTTGGAGAGGGCAGGCATTTAGGATATGTTAATTTGCCATCATCAGGAAGCAGGGGCATTTTCTGTGGCTGCAATGAAAGATAATTAATCATTTCTAGTCATATCTTTATTTAACATTAACTATATGCAAGTCACTATGTTTGAAATTGCATATTTAAAAGTAATAACGAAATGTGTGTCCTTTTAAAATTAGTGTTTTAACTGGCTAATAAATAATGGGGTTCATATTGACATTTTTATGCATAGAGCTCTTTGTTTTTCTCACATTCACTACCCTCTCTATTCCTCCCAACCCCTTTTTTTCTGACCCTTTTCTCTCCAAAGGATTCTACTTTTGCTATCTCTAATTTTCATTCCACAATTGAGAGAGTATATACAATATTTCTTCCATTCCATTAATAAGTCCTTGATTTGTTATAGCTTTCCATATGCCTAGAAAGAGAGGTGACAATAAAGCTGTCACTGTCTGAATAGACAAAATCCAGGCTCATGAAGTGCTCTCTGAAGACAGGGAGGGTGGCAAAAGAGAAGATGAATTTAGCCTTGAATTTTGAGGACTCAGTCTGTTTTACCAAGCAAATTTAATTGGGAACCGCCTTCCAGGTGGAGTAACAGATTTAAACAAATGCACTATCACCAATCTCTGAAAAACAGTGTGTTGTATTTTGTGATATACCAAGCATGTACGTGAGTGGTGAAGTAAAATCTGCAAAAGTAGGAGCCATTCAGATAATGGAAAGTATTAAATGGAATTCTAACCTTCAGAATTTGTAGACTATGGGTGAGGCTTTGGAGGGTTTTGAGGATGGCATGAGATCACTCTAGAAGCAGCATTTTAAATAGAGTGAAAACATAAATGATATAAAAAAATCAATATTTATTGAGAAATGATTAGATATTGATTTCAAAGGTGAGAGATAAACAAAAACATGCTAAATATGGTATATGATGTTACACCAAGTGGATGATGGTATTGGAGATGGAATAAAATAAAACCCATAGCATGTGTCAAAAAAAGAAGGAAAGAAGGGAGAGAGGAAGATATGGAGGGAGGGAGACAGAGAGGGGGGAAGGAAAGGAAGAAAGAAAAAAGGGGGAAAAGAAAGAAACAAAGAAAGAGAGAGAGAGAGAGAAAGAAAGAAAGAAAGAAAAAAGAAAGAAAAAAAGAAGAAAACCAGTAACAACAATACTGAAAGATATTGTTTTGGAGACAAACTTTGATAAAACTTACACCCAAAGCCCTGCATCCTGATGGAGCCATCACTGAAAACAGACTGTGTCGGATATTTAGACTGGAAAGGGCTGGGAATAGTTACCATGGATCAGACCACAAGGAAAAGTCACCTAGAGGTGAATAAGAGAATCTGTGCAACTCTGCCTACAGACTAATAATAGTCACAAAGAAATGTCTAGTTGAGCCAATTGGCACAATTTTGTACTTTTCCTGGTAACAGCCACCTGGTAGTGAGATCAAAGAAAGTGTGCTGGGCTGTTTTCTCAGCATGAAACATAGGTAGGAAGGCAATGATCACAATAGACCAAAGGAACTTCCTAATGCTCAGATGAAGAGACATGAACTGTGGGTAACTGATTCACATGGCACCACACCTAGTGAGACTGATGTTAAAGGTACTGATGGAATTAAATGGCTCCATGTGAAGAATTGAGAGGAAAGGGCAGGAAAAGATGGTAATAGCCAAAGAAGGGAATTTCCAAATCCAGGGTTTCAGAAATGAAGTCTTGAGTACCGTTGTAACCATCCTTTCACTTGAAGCACATTAATTATCACATTATCTAATACATTTCTTTACTAATTAGTAATTAAGAGCAAAATGGTTATTCTCTGTAATTCACTCCATGACCGAATGGTAGAGCAACAGCCACAGCCTAGTGTCTTTGATGGAAGAAAATATGTGGCATAGACAACTGATAAAGTTGGCCCACGCTTTCATTGTTTTCTGATTATAGGTTCTGATGTTTTGAAGGTGTAACAAAGCATCAAATTAGTTCTATATTATGTAAGAGGGCATACACCTTGTTGTAACTGGAAAGGTGAAAAAGAGGAAAAGGAGGACCCAGGGTCCTAAGACTTCCTTCAAGGCTATGCTTTCTATGATCTAACTCTATTTTATTAGATCTCACATTAAAAGTTCCACCACCTCCAATAGTAACATGAGCTATGTAAGTGTCTGTGATAGATATTATATTGGTTAATTGTTATGTGCTACTTAAACTTACTGAAACAGCTCTCTGGGAATGAGAATAGCTCCATTTTCACAGACATAAAGTGTCTAGAACTCCCTATCATAGAACAGGCTGGTATCCTACCTCTTTAATATGGAGAAAGGAAGACAGAAAACAGCTAATTATAGTTAAATATGTTGCATGTGTATGTTTTTATGGATGACCAGTTGGTATTAGAAATTCAGGGGCTTTGCTTTTTGATTGGTTTTGGTTTTCTGTAATGATATCCATTCCTTGCAAAAAGAACTTTCCCTGATGTGATGTGAGAACTACATTTATACATCTGTGAGTATAAGTGTAAACATTTATGATGTTCTTAAGGATTATTCTGGTTTAATAATGTGGCAGTCAGAGAGGTTTCGGTTTACTGCCAAGGCATATGCTATTATTACACCCTTAGGGTGTTTCTGCTATGCTGTTCTTTCTTGTGGTTTTAGGTAAATGTTTCAGAAAAGAATCAAAAGCTTAACAATTGCTTCTCATTCAATTTATAAGCCATTCATTTAATATTGCTTTTCTGTTAAATGCTTACCACTGATTATCATTACATTCACCTATTAATTTTTCCTTTTTTCTTTGTAGTCCCTGCTATGTGGATATTTGTTAGCAATGACTGATGTGGAAACTACATATGCAGATTTTATTGCTTCAGGAAGAACAGGTAGAAGAAATGCAATACATGATATCCTGGTTTCCTCTGCAAGTGGCAACAGCAATGAATTAGCCTTGAAATTAGCAGGTCTTGATATCAACAAGACAGGTGAGTCACTCAATGTACACCTCTTTAGGAGCATGGAATGATCTGGCATTTCCCTACATGAGATAAGGACACACACACAATAGTGATGATGATGATGATGATGATGATGATGATGATGATGATGATGATGATGATGATGACGGTGATGATGATGGTGATGATGTTGGTGGTGATGATGGTGATGATGATGATGGTGGTGGTGGTGGTGATGATGATTATGGTGATGATGATGATGATAGTGGTGGTGGTGATGATGATTATGGTGGTGATGGTAATGATGATGATGGTGGTGGTGGTGGTGATGATGATTGTGCTAGTGATGGTAATGATGATGATGGTGGTGATGGTAATGATGATGATGATGATGGTGGTGGTGGTGATGGTAATGATGATAATGGTAGTGGTGTTGGTGGTGATGATGATAGTAATAATAAAATAAAACCATAAGTAAAAGCAAAAAACTCTTCTTTTGAAATCAGACAGCACAGTTCAGAACAGTTCAGACAAGATGAAGTATCTGATCAGCTCCTTAATCCTTCCTTTCTTCAATGACTTCTCTTGGAAGGATTCCCTATACACATTCAAAAATTAAAACATTTGATTGAAAAAAATCAATATCTACAAAAGCTTTGAAATTCCATATGGAGAAATTTAAATTGTTATGACTCCTGCCACGGATAACACTGGTGCTTTCCTACTTTTCAAACATAATTAAAAAGATTCTCAATCAAGTCAGGCAGACCTTAATTCAAAGAACCATTCCAAAAGAAGTGCCCTAGAATCATTTTTATTGGGAATGGAAATAATTTGTTTGTAATGTTAGTGCTTCTTGGATAAAATGATTTTTAAACTTTCATGATTGAATGGTTTGTGGAGAAAAACTGTGTTTTAGTATTTATCCATGCCACCTGACTTTATTGGTGAAAAAGAAAAAAATATTTCAGTGAAGAAATATTTGATAGCCTTAATTCTGAGTATTTAAGTAAGTTCTTTAATAGCTCCCCCACCCATAGCTTTTTTTTAATTTGAATACTATCTTTTAATATATATTTATTGCATAAATAATACCATTATTATGACTTTTTTTTTAGATTTTAAACTTTTTTTTAATTTTTATTGTTAAAAGAAAAATTTACATTTACTCCCCTTGTTCCCAGCCCTCCCGCTCCCCCACTGCCCTCCCCCTGCTTCCTTATGATGGTGCAGGATACCCTGTCCTATGGGAAGCCCAAGGCCCTCCCCCCTCCATCTCAGTCAACTAGCCTAATTCCCATGCAATCAATAAATTGGCCAAGTCATGAGAAGAAAGTAACTAACTACATTTATTTAATCTTCAACCCAATCGAAGATCTGAGAAGGGAAATAACATTACCTGAGTGATTAGGAAGTGCAATCAAACAACTTCCAAAATATGTAACAAGTCACAGAGACTGCTGGCTACCTGGGCAATCCCCCAAAGACACATTTGCAGTGTTGAAGCAACCAGCTTTGGCTAAGGCCTAGAATAACTGACAGATTATTTTAAAAGGCAAGAAAATTTTCAAAACCATCTTACCCTGTCTTGGCAGGATTTGACAGTTCTGCTTATCCATTTCCAGCCACCCATAGCTTTTTTAAATTCATTAAAAAGACTTGCACAAAATAATCATTAAATATAAAAGAAACTCACAAAGAACCACAGTGTTGTATACATAAAAAGAACAATTTCTGATTCTGTAATATTCAGTATGCCTTCACTCTAAGAATATATGTGTGAAATCTTTCAGATTGTTGGAAAATGTGTAAGGTTATGATGTGATTTGAAAAAGGAAGAAAGTTATTTGATTACTAAAAGTCAGTGTATCATAGACACCCTTTCAATTTTTAATTAATGACAAGTGTTGACATCATGGCTTTGGCTGCATGGACATGCATATTCTAGGGCTCATTGCTTTCTGGCCATTATTGTATGTACTTAACTCTCAAAGCAATTTGGAGTTAGACTCTCGGGTATTATTTCATTTTACTATCATAAAATGAGTAGATATATATTTTCTGTGGTTTAGAATTTTGCCAATTTCTTTTCACAGTATTTTAGTTTTTACATAAACATTCAATTTTAAATGACTGCATGAATTTTAAGGAGCCATAATATCAAGACTTTTCTGTTTTGCTTGTCATTGAGAATTGCTAGCTTCAAGGTTTTTTATGCAGGAGAACATACTAAATTAATATAAGTAATTTTAATAGTAGTGAGATTTATGTTCATAAATACAAAAAGTAAAATGTAAATCTACACTAAATACATTTTAATTATATAATTTGAAAAATATTCAAATATTGCTGGTCCTAGCATATCTTCTTTTCTAAACAACTCTGTATTCTAATTATCTTAGCCCTTGCAATTTTTTTAGTTTCTCCTCAAATCATTAAGTCTCAAAATATGCAAGCTGTTAACAGCCCTGACACTACTATTCTCCATGCAAAAAAAGAAATGTGAATTATCAACATGAAATTCTAAGTTATAGAACATGCCATTCATAACAGCAAATTTAATACCTCTGAGGATTTGGAGGGACGTCCTTCATGAGTTCTGTCTTTATTTTCTTATAATATATATTTAGCAATATCATTGCTCCTGATAAGTTAACAAGAATCATTTTACAATGTCTTTTTGCAATGTAATGTTAAATCCAGAGCAATATCTTCAAACACAGGATCCCCACCCACCCTCATGGGAGTAGGGGTCCTCATTGTATTCATGCAGTCACTTTCATCTTTCAACATTCTCCTCTCTGTCATTTGTCTGGACCTGACTCCCTTCCTTTGATTAGGACAGATCAGAGACCAGTAAACTCTTGGACAACAGACAAACCAACAACAACAACAACAACAAAAATCCTTTTATCTTCTATTGTTACTATAAATTTTGAGTTTATAAAACTTTTGAGAAACCAGGTGGATAATCCTAAAGCTTTATAAGTAATGGCAAAGATAAATTTTAAATATTTCTTCAAATTAGAGGATCAGGACGTAATCCCTGGTCTGGTTTCTACAGACTGTAAAAGCATATTTGAGAATGATCAGCTTGGCCATGAGATTTCCTTTATCAAAAGAACAGCCGATCATTGATAACTGAATATTTCACAAGTTATTTTTTTCTGACTATTGTGCCAGTGTCACAGAAAGCAACAGGCTCTGAACGCTCACACTGTTTTCTTGATCGTGCACTACCAAGAAAACACACTTGTCTCTATAGCCTGTTCAGACTTCATGGATAAGTCGGACGTCTGCAACATGGTACTCGAAGAGTCGGTTAACACAAGCTTCCCTGTTTTTTTTATCTTTTACAGAAGGTGAAGACAATGGACAGAGAAGCTCCACAGAACAAAGTGGGGAAGCCCAAGGAGAAGCCGCCAAATCGGAAAGCTAACAACTCTCCATTCTGACCGTCAACAACACATGATAATGTGGCGAATCTCCTGGCATTGCTGGGATGTATTTGCTGCCATGGGTGAAAGAGAGGGGAAGAAAATGGCTGCACTGTGTGGCAAGAAGCTGTTCGCTGCCATGCTAAAAGTGGGGGCGGAGCCTGTGTCTGCAGACAGCCTTTTCCCTACCTCTGTCATTAGCAATGGTTGAAATCACCTGGCCTGTGCTTGGAAATCGTTTTTTTTGTATGGGTCTTTTCACTTGACCGTATAATGAAATGCTTGTAGAGAGTAGCACCGACCTGGCTGATGATTCCTGTAGCATCTGGCCCCTCATGATGTCAGAGGATTTAATTGTGTCTAATTGAAAAGGGTTGGTTGAACCCCAGAGTTTAAATATCTCTGGTTGGAGTAGTCACCCAGTAAAAGAACCATCCAGAGAGCACTGTTAGCATTGTGTCCCTGTGTGTTAGTGCTGTGTTATTTACACTGTTTTGTATCGTACAGTATACTGCTCAGCACTGCCCTTTGACTGCTTATGTAAAACAAAATGATGTACATTACTGTGAATTTTTATACCACTCATTTTTTAAAGGGCTGCCTTTTTAATTTTCCATAGTGTTGTGGCATGCACGGGGAAGAACATACTTTTGTAAACACTACTTTCCCCATGATAACTGTGTGCTTACAACTAAGTCCACCAGACTCACCAAGACCCCTTTGCTTATTATACAGGCATTTGGAAATATCCATTAATGTGAATATTGCCTGAGTTCAGTCTTCTCAGTCTCTGCCCAGACAAGAATTCTATCAATATTGATTTTATTTCTAAATAAGATGTTCTTTCAGCTAATATTTTTGAGTTTTCATAAGAATTTTAGAAATTGAGAAAGTAGAAAAAGAAAGCCAGACAATACTAAGAACTGGAAAGACCGTGCTCTGGGCATCAGTCTTCTCTTGCTGATGTCTGCCACTGTTTAAATCTGGAGGCTGGCTTGTGAGGAAGGTACTCTCCACCCAACCCTGTGAGTATCAGTCCTGGACGTGAAGCCCTTGTGCTGTGTTCCACCATGTCCTTTTTCAGCCCTTTCATATCCAGATGTTATTATGCACTTTTTAATGTTTGTAAACTTTTACTAATAATTAGTGTGAATTGCATTCTGATATAATAATTATCACCTAACCACACTTTTACTGATGCTGTTGATGGACTACGGTGTGTTTTGACATTGTGACTCTTGTATGGAAAATTTCTGTGACCTGTGTAACCCTTCTGGTCAGTATTATGAAGCCGACTGTCTATAATAATAAATAAGGATCTAGTAAGATGCCCAGGGCTCTTGAATTGTGAGACAAATAGCAGATGACAAGAGGCCTTTGCAGCAAATGATCCCCTAAGTGCCCTAAAGGGCATAGCCACAGTTCCAGATTAAGTAGCGAGCAGAGCTTCAACAGGCAGTCTGTGGGGCTGACAGGAGCTCAGCCTGTCTCTGTAGTCACTCACAAGGTGGAAGGTCGTATGCCTGCTCACATCTTCCTGTACAGTGCATTTTACAGACTGGGAGTACATGAGTCTCTTTAGTTCCCAACTGAATGTTTTCCAGAAAAACAAGAAATGTTAAGTATGTCTTTCTGGATATGGAACAGCAAATAGATTAAGTATGGGAGTCCTTGCTTTGATCTAACTCTTTGGAGGCTAGTTAGGAGTGAAATAAACCTACTTAGTGATAGACTCAAACATGTGAGCAGAAGCTTCCAGGCCTGTTTAGACAATCTTTGATAATCTATCTAAAACATTCAACAGTTTTCAACGTCGTTGTTTAATTATCCTTATAGCTTCCTTGTGGAATTCCAAACTGATTTCACGTGCGTTTTGTAAAATTTAAAAGCAGTGCTGAGTCTATGTGGAAGGTTTATATACCTGTGTGATATATTATTATTGATGCATGTGGTGCCATGCTTGTCTTCAAATATATAAGAAGTGCTAAATGGAGAAGTCATATGGAGCTTTTGATTTTGTTTGGCCTCTCACTACTACTTTGTATACTGTATTTAATCGAAGAGGTATTCTCAAGCTGGGAAGGAAAAAAAAACAACATTCTCAGGCTCCCACACTATATCAATTTTGCTTGGCAAAAGTGCGTAAAATCTTCTAATTTTCATTTAATATCTGTTACTTGAAAGTAAGTGATAATACATAGGGAATGAATCTGTAACGACAGATGGAAGAGTGGGCAACCCAAAGAAGTGATTGTTAATTACCCCAACTGAGTCACTTCGAAACACTTTATTTCAACAATTCAATTGCACCATTTAGAGTTCAATCTTTCTCCCTTTTCACACATTGGGAAGTGAACATGAATAAGGACTAATTTTTGTAAGATTAGAAAGCTAATTTGAGCCCATGTTTGTCTATCAACAGAATTTTGATTCCACATGTCACAAACTTAAAGCTAATTACCCAGCATATTTCTCTGTGTGGAAAAGGTATGTGATGCCCTCATTCAGCTGTGTTTTACAGAAAAGGACAGTGAGTTCCAGAAGGGGCTTGTCTCTCTTGTGAATTGCAGATGGATCAATGGCACATGTGGCTAAGCACACCTTTTCTTTTGTTTTGGGTTTTCTTTAAATATTCTCTTAAAGCTTATTTTGAGAGTTTACTTCTGGCATACAAGTCAAAAATTTACATAGGCTTATGTTATGAATGTGTATCAACATTCTATGGTTTTTTATTGAATTACCAAGAAACAAAGATTTTTGGTTTTGATACATTAACAATGAGTGAGAAGTTGTTGAATTTACATGTTCTCAGCTGAGAGCATTCTATGTCAATGCTTGCTCTTCCCGAGTTCACAGAAGTGCTCTCTGCTCTGTAAAAGGAATCATGACATTCATTTTTCAGGAAATCCTAACGCAGTACTCCACTATTGCCCTACCACTGAGCCTTCCTCGGATGTGGCAGCAAGGCACTATTTTAGAAAATGAATGGCATTTCTATTTCTTCACAGAGAAATAACACAAGAAAAATGGTGAAACTGATGGGTAGCAGGCTTCTTGAGTTAAACCTGCAGTAGTAAGGAGAAAATGTGTTAAATGAAAAAGAATAAAGGATCCATAATTGATGATGTCTTAGAAGTCCGGCATTGTTCTTTGACTGAAGAATGGCAGCCTTGGAATTCATTTGTGAGCTTCTATGACTTTTGTATTTAGCAATGTTGCATGCTCACACAATTGATATTAAAAGCAGCACTTGTTTTCTGAAATGTAGTCTATCAAGAGTATTTATTTACTATATACTATACACATGGTGCTAGAGAAAGGGCTGTAATAGAGAAACTCAAAGCCTAAGACATCTGTGGTGCATGTTCCCCAACCTCTTAGTTTTGATTCCCTGTCTTTTACTGTACACAATTCTAATCCATTCTACTGTAGAAGCTCAGCACCCTCAATTTTACCTCTGCCATAACCACCCCTCTCTCAGATCTGAAATGCCATCATACCACTGCTTCTTACTTGGTTATATCAGAGAGAGAGATTTCGATCATGCCAAAAGTTTGTTAAAATATTTTCCAATAAGTACCCACTCCCCCACCAAACACACACACACACACACACACACACACACACACACACACAGAGAGAGGGGGGGTTATTAATCACACTCCTTTTCCATAAATTAAATTTTACATGATTTTTGGTAAGTTTCTTCTCTCCTACCCACATTCTGATCATGTGAGAAGTAGCAATTCAAGGTCTGAAGCATCCATCCATATTGCCCCTCTACAATAAGGATTTCCGATGAGTCAGCAATGACAGACATTGTTACAAACACCTCTTGTCACTGTGTTGTCGATGGCATTTGATGTTAAAAGCCATTTGAATAGACGTTCCTTTATCTTTATATTATTTCCTTATAGTTACAATACTTTTGTCACTTGCCGGTAGAAAAGACCAAGAAAAAAACAACATGGGACTCAAATAAAATTAGCCACCCATCAGGCAGGTTCTGGTCTCCAGGCCAAATGGACTTGTAAATATTCAAATTTGTCTTCCTCAAGCTACTAAAACAAAACACACCTGAAACATGCCCCGTGTACTTCTTATGTCTGTCTAATTTATGATATTAGGTGTGGGTATCCTGGCTACTTCCTGGTATAAAATGAAATTACCACAGTGACCTCATGGTAATTCACTAACACTGTTTGCACCCTATCTTGTCTCTTTCCACAAGATGAACATTTCTATAACAACTTATTCTAGGCAGGATTGAATCGTTACTTTTTCTCTTCAGTGCCCACAAATTCCTTATTGTCTTTCTTGCAAATATGCTTAATTTAATATCAACCAAAACTTCCCGACCCCTGTCTTTATTCACCTTTTAGATTATGCTAAAAATTGTCTAGCAATGTTTACTCAGTAGCAGTGGCCACCTTGACTCAAGTACAGTATAGGTCTCTGATGCCAGAAGGAATGAGAAAGCTTCCTGCTTCCTGACTAAGATTTATCCCTTCATCTGAGGCCATTAATTTTCTCACAGCCTTTATTGAAGACAACTTAAGTGTCTTTTTGTTTTTTACTAACTTTATCTTTCCATAAATGTGCTCATGTTTTCATGCCCCACCTTTAGATTAACTCCTTATATTTCTCAAAGCTATGATCTCTCTTCCATGCTTTCTTGCATTTCCTTTTCATCTCTTATCCATCTGCTATCTGACTTGCAGCATTTCTCACCACCAATAACTCCCAGATAATCAGTTGTCACAAAGTCAGAAATTTCTGAAATGTAGAAATTAAGGAAATAATATTAAATCTGAGGACTATCATAGAAATGTATTTAAAAATCTAATTGATGCCTACATGACAAAATATAGGAGAACATTGTGTCTTCTTCGAAGTAGAATATATATTATCCACCAAATGCATTTCCTCCCCAAACAGCTTCTGAGATGTAGACATGTTGCTACTATATGACAATGACCTCCCATTATGATTGTTGACTGCATCCTCAGACCCCACAGTACCCATTTCTTCAGATAGGGTGTTCGCCATGTATAAGGATTACCAGCCTCAAACTTAGTCATCCAGAGATGTTCCAGGTTATCCTGTAAGTGCTCCTAGAAATTTTATTCTGGGATGACTGATGATGGTACCATCAGTTTTTCTCAAGCACACTCATGTTTTGGTAAAATTGCAACTTCCTTGTACTTTGAGTTAGGCCTAACAAATAGGCTTCATTTGCCTTCATAGGTTGGATTTTAGTTTTTTGGTTTTTTTTTTTTTTGAAAGTGTGTTTACTTATTGAGTTTCTTTCTTTCTAACAACTCATTCTAGCTACTTCCTCATTCTTTACTTTCCTACTAAATATTGTTTTTTCATGGTAGTCTCTCTATTGTGAGTGTGTGTATATGGCAAGGTGAAGTATAGGAATTGAAGCCAGGTGCTACTATTCCACCAGCTCCTGCCTTTTTTTGCTAATTTGCACTCCAACATCATCAGCATCACTCGCTATAGTAAGCTCCAGTACACAAGTCACTCCCCTTCACCTGACCTATTGGACATGGATTTCCCAAAACATGAGAGCAAAGACAAACCATTTATTTATTAAATATCACATTCTATATATCTCATTGATCTGGGAAATCTTATTGACACATTTTTACTAATATTTTCAGATGTTACATCCTTACATCATTTCTCAAAATCTTTAAAGTTTAAAATCTTCTTGACTTATTTCCCCTTTTCAGTATCCCACTTGTAATGGATTACTTGCCCATGTTCCTAATTCTCTAATATTTTGTCTTCTAATGGTTTTATTCTTTGATTAAAATATGAATAAAAGATGGTAGCAACTGTATTGTCTCTTTACTTATCTTTGCATCTTCATTATCTGTTAGACACTTAGTAAGTATTTGTAAATAACGTCTGAGCTCAGTATCATTAAGAGACAGTCTTTATTTACAGATCAATTAGGAATTAACGCAATTCAGGCATAAAGTTGATAATTGAAACTGCTGGCATCTGTAGCATACAATTCAAACCATTTTTTCTTTTTTTT
>JAQHUG010000083.1:4106763-4118631 GCA_028555095.1 Dicrostonyx torquatus | reverse complement strand
GCTTTCATGCTGATGGCTAGACTCGGTTTCCTGTTTGCGACCAGAGGAACGTGGTTTGGGACATTTATCTGTAAGTTTTATCCCCTCCAATAAAATACCCCTTTTTAAATCAAATTGGTTAATATTGTCCTGCGACAATAGGTCTTTCAAAGGATACCAGCTCCAGGTCCATCCATTTCATTTTCACTGTATCCCAGGCTATCATGTGCCTTCTCCTCTGTTCCAGTCTTGCTGATGCCCAGTATTCCATGTCCTATATCCTACTTAGTTAGCCATAGATCCCATAGGCGAGAATGCTGTGAAACCAATATTGAAAATAGATTCTTTTCTCATACAACACACCCAGACCACAGTCCCCCTGTCCACTCCTCCCAACTCCGCCTCCCCAATACTTCTCTTCATTCTCTGCTTCTTCACCTCTTTTTTTCCCTTAGGAGGCCTCCAAGAGACAACAGGTAAACAGGACGAAACAAGATATTTAAGACGAAGTAAAAGCCCTCACATCAAGGTAACCCGGCAGTAGGAAAAGAGTTACAAGAGCAGGCAACAGTCAGAGACTCATTTGTTCCCAGTTAGGAATCCTACAAAAACACCAAGCTAACAGCCATAGTATCTACACAGAGGACCTAGTACAGACCCGTGCAGGCATAGTGCCTGCTTTTTGACTCTCTGTGAACCCTACTTAGTTGATTCGATAGACCATGTTTTCCTGGGACCCTCCATCACTTCTGACTCCTACAACTTTTCCTTCCCCTCTTTGAGAGGGGCATCCCCATCTCTGAGGAGATGGAACATTGGAGACCTCCAATTTAGGCTTCCTCTCCTTCTCTCTCTGCATAATTTCTGACTGTGATCTCTGCATCTGGTCCCATCTGCCAGAGGAAGCCTCTCTGATAATGACTGTATAGTCTAAGAGTACAGAAGACTATCATTAGGAATCATTTATTTATTTCTATCTATCTATCTATCTATCTATCTGTCTGTCTGTCTGTCTGTCTGTCTGTCTGTCTGCCTGCCTGCCTGCCTGCCTATCTATCTACCTATCTATCTATTTTTATTTTGCTTTTTGCAAGAACTGTTTGTTTCTACCCTTGGTCTCTGGACTACCCAGCCTCTAGTTCCTGGCCATCCAGGCAGTGTCGGGCATGGACTCCCTCTAGAGGCCTGGGCCTCAAGTTTAACCAGACATTGGAATCAACTCCAAGTCCTGGACCACATTTTCCCAGCACATCTGGCAGATAAGATGGATTGTAGTGCTAAGGTTTTTAGCTGGATTGGTGGCCATGTTTCTCTTTCAGGAGCATACAGAGTACCTTCCTGTGCCAAAGAGACTATAAAGATGGTTCTCAACCTGTGGGTCAGGACCCCTTTGCTCTTGGCAATGGGGCCCCACTCAGATTTGAAATTTTTACAGCATAAAACTAAACAGAATTCCCAAGTCTATTCTATTTTCCTTGTTATAGTTCTCAACTTTCTATCTCATTGCCATCCAATTTACTGATCCCACCTACTTTGATCTGAAGAAATACCATTTGCTTATCTTGACTAGTTCCCTTCTTCACATTAAAGGAGTTGAAAAAAATTCAGGCTTAATGTCTTCAATGGACGTTTCCCCAGTAACAAATTTAGGGCATAATCATCCATTAAGATGTATTGCCGCTCCACTCAGCATGAGGAGAAAGACAAAAAAAAAAAGTCTTGAATTCATGGTCCCCTTCCTATAGTAAATACTGAACAAGCACATTCTAGACATACTGAATTCACAGAAACATCTGGACTGTCATTTGTTGAAACTGCTTTACAATAGAGTTTCATTTCTTTTCACTCAGAACAGTGCTCTGTTGTGCTTCTGGCCCATAAAAGAATATTTTGAATGGATCTGACTTTGCAAAGACAACACTTACAATTGAGAAAGGCAAAACGTGGCCATCTGTTCCCTCTACTTCGTTCAGTCTGACAGTGGCCTGTGGCAGCTGTCTTCCCTCTTGATTTGCCTTCCTCCCACCCAGCCCACCTGCCTATTACCACCAGTTTCTCACTCTGCCTTCCTCACATACATGTGTTTCCACATTCTTTCCCTCCTACTCACATATCTCCATGTGCCCTCATTTGATCTCTTCATTGTTCTTTCAGTCAAGAGTACACAGTTGCTTGCTGGACTCCATCCTCCAAGCCTAGTTTTCTAACACCAATCTTAATTACTTATATATGACTCAATGTCAGGTTTGGTCTACGTACGGAAACATCTAAGGCTTTGTTTAATGCAGAGTTTAGAGAAGTAGCAAAGCTGTTCAGGCATCCCTCACTTCAACCATTAAAGAATTCCTCAGAGTCTTCCATCAGGTAGGACAGAGTGGTCAGGTGTAATCGCCACCAACTGCTACAACAACTCCAAACTGACCTAAGTTCCCCAAAGTTTAGTATTACACACTTGCTCAACCATGTTGTTTCTCTATCCATGATAGCCAGAAACTGGAAACAACCTAGATGCTCCTCAACAGAAGAATGAATAAAGAAATGGAGTATTACTCAGGAGTTAAAGGAACAGTATCTTGAAGTTTGCAGGCAAATCGATGGAACTACAACAAAATCATCCTGGGTGAGGTAACAGACCCATAAAGATAAATATTGTATGTATTCACTTATATGTGGATATTAGTCTTAAAATAAATGACAACCAAGCTACATGTTGTATATCCAGAGAAATTAGATATAAAGGAAGCGGTTGAGAGGACACATTGTTATCCCTGGGAAGACAAATATAACAGATTTTATGGAAAAACTAAGGTGCAAGGGTACAAGAATAGAGAACCTGGTGGGGAGGGGGAGGGGACATGGGGTTGAGCAAGGGAATGCAGAGAAACAGGTAGAATTGTGGGGCATTTGAGGGATGGTATGGAAACCTAGTACAGTGGAAACTTTACTTGTGTGAAGATGATCCTAATGAAGTCTCCAAATAATAAGAGAGAGAGTACCAACTGGACATCTCTTGTCACCAAGCAAATCTTTCTTTTCAGTACCTTAACTGGGTTACATCCAAATGAGTTATTGTCCAAAAGGGTCCCATAGAAACTCCCAAACAATGCAGACCAAAATAATAGGTAGCTCTTCACAAACTGACAGTAAGGTCCTGTAACTTAAGACAACAACCATACAACTCACTGAACATGAAGAGTTTAAGCTGGTGCCTGCCTAGAATCTTCACCCTTGTGTCTAGTAGTGTCTTTGAAACAGAAAAGGACCAAAAGAGCAACATAAACACAAATCCAACTACAAAACCTTTGATCTAAGTTTGTCCTGCCTGCAAAATATGCTAGAGCAATGGGTACCTTGTAGAAGTAACTAACCAATGTATGATTTGATTTGACTTAAGGCTCACTCCATGACATGGAACCCATACCTGATACTGCTTGGGAGCCCAAGAATCAGAGACTAGATATCTTAGAGACCTAAGTGAAACCAAATACTACTGGTCTAAAAAAAGTAACAATAAAATATTCTGCTATACTCATAAATCAATGTTACTCAACCATGATCAGGAAAGCTTCCTGTTGCAGCAGATGGGAACAAATACAAAACCCACAACTATACATTATACAAAGAGAGACCTCATAGCTCTAAATGGGATGTCTCCATTGAATTCCTTACCTCAGAGTTCAGAGAACCCAAGGAAAGATGAGGCACAAAGAACGTAAGAGCCAGAGGGCATAAGTCCACCAGGAGAACAAGGCCCTCCAAATCAACTGAGTAATCATATGAACTCACTGAAACTGAGGCAGCATGCACAAGGTGGACACAGGTTCACACCAGGTTGAATTCCATCATTCTGTGGGACTCCTGAGTGTTTGAGTGAGTGGGTTTCTAATTCTTGTGCCTTCTCTTGGGACTCTTCTTTCTTTACTTTTGACTTATCAGACTTTGTTGTGATGAGTTTTGATTTACTAGGTTCTTTTTGTTATGTTTTGTTATCTCTCAGAAGCCTATTCTTTTGTAATGAGAGACAGAAAGGGAGTGGTTCTGGATGGGAGGGGAGAGGGTGGAACAGGCAGGAGTAGAGGGAACTGTAATTAAGATGCACTGTATGAAAAAGAATCTATTTTTAATAAAGGAGGAAAATAAAAAGTAAATAAATAAAAATTAAAATGACTAGTGTCACACCTTTATTTTATCCAGACATTAAATTTAGGAACTACACAGTTGCTTTTATAGTATGTACTCAGAATCCTGACTATTAATTGGCAATTAAGTATTCTGAATCTTGTTTACAAACCAAAATAGCAACAGTATTTCTTGAGAATGTTGACTATAGTCTCTAAGAATACTAAAGGGAGAAATTTTCTTTTTTCATCCTGTTGACTATCCAACAATTAAGTCACATTCATGATACTGATTTAGATGGAATTCAGGAAAAGAGGGTCTTAAGTTAGAAAGCTGAAGGGGGATCAATAAAGATTCTGTATCTATTTGAAGTTGGGGATGGGAGGGGTGCTTAATACTTCAGGACTAAGAACAAATGCAACTTCAGCCTTATCTTTTCTTAACAACTGTTATCTTTCTAGCCCACAAGGACAGTAGTTGGGAGAGGGTACCTACGCTCTCCTGACACTGTGGGGAGGAAGAGAGATAACAGTGGGCAGTTCAGTCATTTGGTAACATTTTCTTTCCTCTTGAACCTCAAACACTTTCTTCTTAGTGTTCTGACTCAATTGCAGACAGAAACTAATTCTTTTGGTTCCCTGAGTAAAACTGAGACCAGGCCTAGTCTGCAAGAACTGGGACAAAAATGAGAGAGTGTAAATGGCTGTGAACCTAGTGAAGTTTTCTGTTGTGCTGGTTCACTTCAGTAGCTCTCCAGAATCTCCACTTGCTTATTATTTTCTGTGGGAAAAAGAAAAACTTTTCCTCTGCTTCTGTGGACTCCCCTCCAATTCTAGACTGACACCTTTTTCACCGAATGAGACACATTATAAAAGTTATCTTTAAATTCATGCCTACTTTAAAACATAGCATTACTTATGTAACTCACATAACACTCAGCAATCATGTACACTGGAGAAATTTTTTTTTGCTATAAAAAAGATAATCCTAAAGTCTACTTCTCAACTAGCACGTGTATGGATTACGGTGTATGATGGCTAGTTATACATCAACTTCTCACCTAGCATATGCACAGGTGTTGCTGCCTGGTTTTATGTCAACTTGACACAAGCTAGAGTAATCAGAAAGGAACAAGCCTCAGTTGAGAAAATGCCTCGATCAGATTAGACCATGGGCAAGCCTGCAGTGCATTCTCTTAACTAGTGATGGGTGGAAGGGGACCCAGCCCATTATGGGTGGTGCCTTCCCTGGACTGGTGGACCTGGATTCTATAAGAAAGCAGTCTGAGTAAGCCAAGTGGAACAAACCAGTAAGCAGCACCCCTCCATGGTCTCTGAATCAGCTACTGACTCCAGGTCCCTGCCCTGTTTGAGTTCCTGACTTGGCTTCATTTGATGAATAAATGTAAACAAAATGTTTAAACAAAGACATGATGTTTATCAAACTGTTTACTCAACTAGAAAATCTAACTTTTTTCATTTAATTATAGAAGTAGTAAAATAAAAAGCATTTTTACTTTAGGTGTAAACAAATTTCCTAAAGTAGACATTCTGGTCTGTCAAAAATCAGTTATAATTGCCCTGGGGTAAATATTTATGTGAAAAATAAGAACAGAAAGTTGCTTAACAATAATTAAGCCAGTTTTCATACATCTCAAGGAAAAGTAAACAATATTCCTATACTTTATGTGTATTTATTATCACATTTTTATTTTCAAATCTCTATTTGTATAAACATTTGATAAATGATAAGAAATGAATATCTGCCTCCTGGTGGTCGCATGCCATATTTTAAGAAAAGTTAATACATTTGTCTCTTAAAATACATTGAAGGGATTTTATTTTAGAAAACAATTCTAAAGGGTGACAAAATATTTGCTTTGTGCCAATAAATGAAAAAGTCAATAGTGTAAGCCCACAGGACTGTGTTTGAGCGACGACATAGCTTATAATAACTCCCTTGTGCTTTTTTAGATGTATAAGCCATACATATATACATACAAATGGAAAAACTTCTCAAGGAAACCAAAAATGAGCTAAAACTTTGCCTTTTATTAAAAATATTTTCCCTTAAAACTCCCAATCTTAGGCCAGTGGGACAACATACCTTGACTTCCTTTAACTAAGCAGATCATAAGTCTTGTACTTTCTTCTTACATAAAGTCATCTTGGTCAATACAACCTGGACAAGTAAGGGTCTGCTTTTCAATAGAATAGACCTGGACAGGTACCCAACACGATTTCATATGAGCACACATTCCCTACAAATCTACAAGTTATAAATGCTAAAGGCTCACAGCTTGCAATAATCTGTGGTAGGTCCTCTGGATACATGGGGGTTTGTGAAACTTCTAATTGTAGGTATGGGGGTGTCTCTGACTCTCTTTCCTCCCATTGGGATCCTTTTCCTCCTACTGGGTTGTCTCATCCAGCCTTACTATGAGGGCTTGTGCTTCATCTTATTGCATCTTGCCCTGCCCTGGTTGACATCCCTAGGAATCCTGCTCTTTCTGAAGAGAAACAGAAGAGCAATGAATCTGGGGAAGAGGAGAGGTGGCCATAGTGGGGAGTGCTACGGGGTGGTGTAGAGGGAGGGGAGGCTGCACTTGGGATGCATTGTATGAGAGAAGAATAAATCAAAAGAAAAAAGAAAGAAATAGTAATTAAAAAAAGAACTGTGAAGGTTTTGCCGAAACAATAATTTACTAAGGTGATTATTTGAAATTGTGAATTGTTGTAATTTTTTAAGTGTCACTGTATAAGAAAAATAACAAAATACCCTTATGCTTTGTGGAACTAATAAACATTTATCTTAACTACATTTTAGCATATGGCATAGTAAAAAACACATTTTAGTATACAAAAGACTAAAACTAATTTGCAAATTTTCAACTTTCAAATTAATTAGCTCAAGATTAAACTCTTAAATCAGTTTGACTAAACTACAAGAATTTCAGTGGGAGACACAGATAGTGTTTTTTGGGACCATTTGGAGGCATGGCCTCCAGCTGCTCTTCCCTGCTAGAGATCTTTACCTCTAACTTGAGTTACTAAAAGCTGTGTCAAAGTTGTTTACCAGCTCTGCTTCATGAGCATGTGTTGCTTTGCCTTGAGGATCAGAGGATAAGGTTTTCACCTGATGGCCCACCTGACTGATAGGTATATAAGCCTCCATGGTGCTATTGAAAAAAGGACTTCTTACCAATGACTGGAGGTCCCTGTCTCTGTTTCAACCTCCAGCCTCTAGCCCAAAGCAGCTCGGTAACTGTATGGTAGCACACAGAGTGCAGACAGGCATGTGTTTGTACACGACAGTGTTTACATTGTGTTTAAACATCTGGCAGTGCTTTCATAAGTGTTTGTTTGATGATGGAGGAGAATTGACTCAGTGTACTTGGTATATGTGATAAACAACAAATAATTTGTCAAATCCAAACCATTGAACAAACCCATCAAAACTACACACTATTTCTATAGACACAATGAGAAATGTTTTCTTTCCTGTTTTATTATTGATTTGAGATGATATCACAGTTGTGTTTTTATAGAATGCCTGTCTTAGCAATTGAAAATTCAATTCACTAGGATATGAATGTGTTTGACTGCTAAGAACAAACATCATTTACTTATAGTGATGACTAATACAAATTTAAATGTTAAAATGTCATTAAAATTTAAACATTACCCAAGTAAAAGGTAAAATGAACTTCCACCTAGCCATTGTACCCAGCTCCAATGTTATTCATGCCCAGCATCCTTAGATAAAATTTCTCATCTACAGCCCCATGATTCCCAGCCACTGGGTGATTTTGAGGAAAGACAGATGTGACATTAAATACACATTAAGTAATGACATTGGTATCTCTGAAATGTAAGAACTATTTTATGTATGGTAACAGCTTTATCATAACTTTAAAAAAAACAAAGTAGTTTCTGGCTCTGAAAAAGTCACTGGCCAAGTTTTTAATTATTTTACAGGTCCATAAACTGTTATAGGAAAGTTTCTGTTTTGATTTGTTTTGTTTTTTTAAAATAGTGAAAAGCAGAAAACAAAATTTATTAAATGTAAATACACTAGGAAGATGGATGAAGAGCCTGTGAGCACCTTCGTCCAAACCATTGCCCTAAAGTGAGGTTAAACTGTAAACAGAGGGGCAGGATTACCCATCTATGGAACCCAGGTCAAGGTGTGATCCCACTAACAGATGACCCAGCATTGTCTGGACTTCAGTCTCAGACTGGGTGGTCTAAGAGCTATGTGAGGCCTCTTTAACAGAAGATGAGTTTCTTCTCTGTCTAGTGCCAGGTTTTTTTCCTTCTCCCAACATGAGATTCCTGAGGGAAACTGTCATTTCTTAGGGTCCATTGTTTGAACAATCTGATAGATTGAGGGACATATGTATCTCTAAAATATCTTTATTTCTTCCAGGCCAGTTACAATTATCTACTCTCTGTTATAACACTTCTATCCTGAGGTGAAATATATCTATATCTGAAACACATACATTAAAAAGAATACAAGTGGGGACTTGTATTAGAATACATTTAGTCTTAGGTAGCCATGAATAAAAACCATTTTTTCATAATATTTTTAATTGTTATGGGGAGTGTTGGTACAACCTGCTCCACCTTATTGGTTTAATAGACAGTTTCATCATGAAGCCTGATGTGGGAGTGTTCTCCTGTATTTTGTATTACTTTCATTGGTTAATAAAGAAGCTGCCTTGGCCATTTGATAGGGCAGGACTTAGATAGGCGGGGAAAAGACAACAGGATGCTGGGAAGAAGACCGAGTCAGGGAAAGAGCTGCCGTGAAGCTGCCAGGGTCAGACATGCTGAATGATCCCCGGTAAGATCACCACCTCGTGGTGACACACAGACTTTTATAATGGGTTAGTTTTACATGTGATAGCTAACCAAGAAAAGGCTAGTGATAATGGGCCAGGCAGAATTTAAATGAATACAGTTTTCTTGTGGTTATTTTGAGCCAAGTGCTGGGAACAAACAGCCGCACTAAACTCAGGTGCTGGGAACACAATCCAGCCTTTACAACAAAGCCTAAGATGGCCTCAGACTTTATTAGCTTCTCAAGGACTGGGATTGCAGTTAAAGGCAACATGCTAAAATTGGGACTATTCTAATTCTGATAACTTGCCCTCTTGTTACAGCATAATATTCTCAGAAGACATGGCTGATCAACTGCCTGGTGTGATTTGTTCTCCATTGTTCCACGGTGCCAGGATAAGATACATCCTAGTTTGTCTAAAGTACCTTGTGGACAATGTCCCTGCATCTCAGAAATATTGTTGAAATTTCTTTGTCAAGAGTTGAACTTTGTTTTATAGATGTTGGTCAGGGAGTCTGAAAGTCCATCAGTATCCAGGTACCAATTGGTTTCAGGAGTTGGTAGCTAAGGTAACTTTTTCAGTCTCCTCAAGACTCTGCAGCTGATGACAGCAATAAGTGGAATAACATCTGTCTTTTGGGCTCTGTCTAGGGAATTTTACTTCATTTTACCTTACGGTCTCCAAGGATGAGCTCAAGAGAAATAAGCCGGTATCTTTCTTTAGATGTTTTGATTGCTGTTAGAGTGGCTAGAGTAACAGGGGTAGGTCCCTCATAGATGGTTTCTTCATAACTTATTCAGGTGTTTGCGACTCACCTAGGTTTTTCAGATTTGTTTTAATCTTTCCCACTTTGGAAAACACCCAGTCGTTTTAATTTAGAGCAGATTCTACTTATGTGATGGGATAACTAAAGAGGAAAACTCCTGAGAGGCCTGGATAAGCCAAATGGAGCCTTTTTTAACTGCCTGTATGGCTGTGCCAAACAGATTAGTAGGAAGCAGCCTCTGACCTCTTGTCAGTATGCAGAAAGACAGCTCGGAACATCTGCAACAAGCGAGTGTTGTTTACAAAAAGAGAGAACAGTTATGTGGTCTGGCAGTTAACCTTTAGGTCATGGTCACATTGCTTAGAAATTTAGGGCTGGTTCAGAGCTGTTCCATCCAAGATAGTTTTAGCACTTAGAGTATTCTAGGAATACTTTCATGAGATGATATAACTATGGTTTAGTAGATCACTGCATTTAGTCTATTAAAGGAAACTCATTGACTCTATTATGGCTGTACATCCACAATAATCTAATAATCCTGATTTGGAGTCTCATCCGAATTTTCCATTTCCATGGTCTTATCAAGCATCTGTGAAGTTGAAAATCTAAAAGAAAAAAAAAACAGTAAGATGATGGGAATGTATGATTGAATGCCTACAGCACAGGAAATCTAAGGTGCACAGCAATCCCCTGTGGTCTCAGTGGTACCGGGAAGTTCCATGGGTGCCCAGCTGCTATCACTTTAGTTTATTTACATAATGTTTTCAAGAGCCAAAAAATATACCTCTATATCTTAAAACACAGGGAAGGAATTTGCTTTTGTAAAATTGTTCATTTTGAAAAGTAATGGAAAATTTATTAAGCAGATCATAGAGAGATCTTACAGCTTCCTTTGTTGATGACATCTACCACAGATATGGCAGCTGAGTTGAAAGTGATGCAGCAGTGATAATCTTGGATGACTAAGTACAATCCATTCATATTCAGATTTCCTCATACGTTTGCTTGTTTGTTTTTTAAGACAGGATTTTTCTCTGAAGACCTGGATGTCATAGAACTCACTCTGTAGACCAGCTTGGCCACAAGCTGTCTCTGCTTCTGAGTGCTGGGATTAAAGGCATGTGGGGTTATACTGGGCTCCTTGTGCTTTTTTCTTATGGTCTTTGTTTATTTAAATCTTGAGATACAAATTTTATATATAATTCTGGATCTCCTTAGGTTAATTTTGCCTCTGAAAACCTTTTAAACTTCCCTTATTGGTGAAGATTTCATAGCTTTTATGGATACTAATAGTATACTTTGTGGGATGTCTGGTTGATACTTTTCCAATTTTTTTAATGATTGTATTAGGATTCTAGGTTTACAGTATAAATATACAATTGCAAAGTGAATCACACCCAGACATAGTCTATCAAAATGACCATCACTGGTGATAATTTTAATCACCAGGAAGAAGTCATTTTGTAAAGGTCTCCTCCGAAAATTATTTTCTTTCCTCTTTCTGTATAATGTCATTTAGAAAGAAAATAGTGTCTCTTCCACATTGATCTGTGGTGAGTCTTCCAACCCCTCCCTAGGGGGAGAATTTCTGCAAAATTAATTTGCCATTCTTTATCAAAGGGAAGTGTCTTCTCACCCTAGTTTATTTATTCACTAGTTGACTGAAAGATACTTATTTTATACATCATATCTTAATCAATGTTATTTGAATCTACAGATCAATTAATAGAAACCTTCTTTGGTTGGTTTCTGAGCTCTTTGACTTGTGACAAAACAGTATGCTTTCCCTGCTTTCTTGTAACATGAGGGACCTGCTTGTTGGAATTTCTGTCCCTCCCAGTACCCCACAGCTGGCAAGCCCCAAAGAAAATCACACAGAGAGTCTACATTAGGTTATAAACTGATTCATCCATTAGCTCAGTCTTAATAGCTCTTGTAACTTATATTAACCCATTGTTCTTATCTATGTTAGCCACATGGCAGGTACCTTTTTCTCAGCGAGGCAGCTTACATCCTGCTTCTTAGATGGACTGCGCAGGAATGCCAGGGAAGCTTCCTGCTTCCTAGAGTTCTCCTGTTCTCACCTCTACTTCCTTTCTGGTTTTCCCACCTATACTTCCTGGCTGGCCAATCAGCATTTATTTAAAACATGATTGAC
>JAQHUG010000083.1:4037277-4072483 GCA_028555095.1 Dicrostonyx torquatus | reverse complement strand
GTAGTTTAGAATTTTTATGTCCAGTTTCTTGAGTTCTTTGTATATTTTGCAGAGAAGTTAAGGCATTTTCAAAATATATAGGATGAATTAATCCAGTGGCATTTATAATTAAATGTCTTTTAGCAGCTGTTGTTCCTTCCTCAGCAGTCAAACAATTCAGAGATAAAACAATAACATACAGTATCCAGACTCTTTGTATATTTTCCATCTTTATTTGGCTTTTTTTCTCATTCTATTTCTTTCTTTTCTCCTTTTTCTTTTTCTTTTCTTTTCTTTTCTTTTTTTTTTGAAACAGGGTTTCTCTGTGTATCTTTGACTGTC
The DNA here is from genome assembly GCA_028555095.1 of Dicrostonyx torquatus. Taxonomy (NCBI): domain Eukaryota; kingdom Metazoa; phylum Chordata; class Mammalia; order Rodentia; family Cricetidae; genus Dicrostonyx; species Dicrostonyx torquatus. Next base: position 4,072,162 of record JAQHUG010000083.1, on the reverse strand, counting down.
TTGGAACTTACCCTATAGAGTACCCTGGCCTCAAACTCACAGAGATCCACCTGCTTCTGCCTCCCAAATGCTGGGATTAAAGGCATGTGCTACCATGCCTTGGCCTCAAACTCACAGAGATCCACGTGCTTCTGCCTCCCAAATGCTGGGATTAAAGAAGTGTCTAACCACACCTGATTATACTTTTTAAAGGACTTTTTCTATCATTTTCATTTTCTTTCTCAAGCTTACCCATACTTTTAAAAACACTGTAAACTGTTTATAGTTTTTTTTCCTATCTGAATCTCTTTATTGCATATTTGTAGTCATTTTCTGACAAGGAGAGCTTTTAATTTGTTAAGTGATATGGATATAATTAAAGCTGTGACTTTGGTGGCTGGCTCTACACCATTTCTTAGCTTTGTGAGAGTCTAGCTTCATCTAATACTTAGCTCTGCATCATGTCTTATTCAGGATTCCCTCTACTTGATATGAACTTCCTAGAGATCAAAGACAAATATTTGAAACTTTCTGTCATGCCAAGACTACTAATGTGCACATAGGGAGATCTCAATGAACACCTAATAGATTTGCAGTAGCCAATTTAAAATCTATTTGAAGTTTCTGATGGCAAGAGATGGATAGGTGGGATCCTAACAGGAGGTTAAAAATGTAGTGTTTTGTGTGTATAAATAAACTATAAGAGTAGAAGAAAATGGACGATCCTGTCCTAACTGCTAACAGAAAGACAGGCATCTCTTGCCTACTGAAGATGATGTACAGCATATCAGCAGAAAGGAAGGAAGTTGGCTTTAGATTGCTCTTTATCAAAACTTCCTTTCATGTTTGGTGTTTTCTTGCCTAGGACACCCTCAACAAATCTCCATCTCTTACAACATACATTTTATTGCTGATTATCCAAAGAAACATTAACCATTCCTACTTTTACCCTGAACATTTAATGGATTTTCCCTTTTACTTCAATCCAAAAAGGAAAAAAAAACTTACCTAGTTCAAAATTTGCATCTTCAGTCTACAGTAGTCCCTTCTCTCACTTAAAAGTAGAAAGTTTCTTTTAACACTAAAATGTATCACTTGCTTGTGATTTATACATACATACATACACACACACATATAATTTTTGACAACCAAATGCACATCAGTCACCATGTTGCCACGGGTTGGAGAGATGCCCTCCATAGTAAAGCTGATGAAATTGACCTGTGTTTCCTCACTGAGATTTAGAATCTCATTCAGCTGCCCTGTGCAAGTGATCCGAATGAGAAACAAAGGCTGGCTTTTGAAAAGGAACTCGAACTTTGTGTGAGATCCAACAAAAACCTGGAGCTTCCAAACACAAAGCTATGTGTAGCTGATCTAGTCCCACGGAAGCTGAAGAAGGGCAGTAGAAGAGCTCCAGTGAATGGCGACCAAAGAGAACATAATATAAAGTGGACAAATTAGAGATGGAATATCTATTTCATCTACTTCCTATGTTGGGGGTCTGGACCAGTCTAGACGAACATTTTTCCAACTTAGTTTTCCCTTTTGTATGGTAAGAAAATGAGAAAAATCTCACTATCAACTACTTACTAATGTCATTTGGGAGTTAAAATAGCACACAAATAACAGCTTGGGAACATAAGAGAAAAAAACTGAAGCATTCCCTTTTGTACCTGACTAGTAGTAAAGTGGGCCTGGAGCCTAAAAGTAATCAATCTTTCTAAATGGATGCATGAGGAAAAGCAATGGACTATAGAGATGTTACATTAGAGATATGTGCCAAGAAGAAAGATACTCACAATTTAGGCTTTTAGGGAGCAGGCAAAGGAATATAGGCAATCATAGAGGAATGGGTCTTCTTTATGTTGGAGCTGCTACCAGGGCCTAGCTGGAGGAGCCAAGATGGCTGTAACATAAAAGTTCTGGGATTTCAGAACCTCAGAGAAGACTAGCAAACATGATCTCAGAGTCAAGATCCACTATAGAAATGTCTATCCAATTCATATCAACAACATGTCTTAATGCTTGAGTTCTTATTTGTTACAGGAAGGAGATAAGGCAGGAGAGAGAAAGAAACATAAGGATATCATGGTAGACTTCGGGGTTACTCTTCAGCGTTACACGTAGCAGAGCGTAAATCCAAGCTCTATCATTCATTCTGACACAGTTATTGGAAACTGAAGATTGGAGGATCTACTCTGTACAAACTGTTTTGCAGATTGAATATAGGATATGAAATATGAGGCATAAAACAGATTTCAAATGATATATGTTTTTTCCTTTTTATTATTAATGTGGTGTATGATGATGTGTGTAAGTATAGGTGTGCAGTGCCATGGATTCAAGTGTGGAGGTCCGTGGCCAATCTAGGAGTTGATTTTCTCTGTCCACTGTGGGTTCCGGAGAGCAGACTCTCCATGACTAAGTTTGTACACTAAGTGCTTTTATCAAAGTCGACTGGCCTGCCTCATGATATATGCACCTCTTTTGTTGCTGTTGCTATTTTCATTATTGTTACTGGTGTTACTATAGATTTTGTGCCCAATAAGGCTTGTATCCATCACCTAAATATTTGTCTTAACTAAACTTGCAATTTGTAAAGTAAGTGACTTTTTTATTTTTATATTATGCACAGTTATCCCCTTTGGCATTCTTGTAAAAGCTACCCAACCCCGTTTTTGTTCGATAGGGGGCAAAGCCACTCTATAGCCAGTATAGGCTAGCTAAGTTTCCTGTGACTCGGGAGACAATTCCCATATGGGCGGTTTCCTGCATAATCCTATGCAAGAGAGACTCTACCACACTCAGATGCACCTACAGCATCTTCTCAAAGACTGTTTGGGGTTCAGTTCTTTAAACAAAACCCTAGAGTTCTTGGTTTGTTGAATGCATACAGAATTAGGATAGAATAACTTTTGAATTAGACAGAGCAGTAAGATAATAAACTAGGATTTGTAATGAATAAAATAATACTGGTAACTTACCAATACGTACTTTGGAATCAACAAAAAATAGGGTTTATTACTGCTAAGTCAAATTTTAAAGAGCTTTAATCTGCTATATTCTTAAGCAAAACCATTAAAATGATTGGAGTTCCTTTTGAGTTTTCTTCACTCTCACGTTTTGATTGTAACAGAAACAGGCCTCCTTGTGCCTCTGGTAGGCTGACTCCCCAGTTTAAAGTCCTCAGTAAAGTGTAATTTTGATGAGAAGTCGAACTCCCTTGGTTCTAAGGAGAGCAGACTGAGTGCAAGCACAGTGCTGGGACAGGGGAAGATTGCATAAGTGCACAAGTTTCACTTCTAATTTTGAGCTCAACTTTTAGGCTGAGGAAATTGTTTTCAAACGTTTAGCGCAATCTCAGTTCCACAGTCTCAGGCAGAAAATATAATCCATCTAGGAACATTGTTCTATGTCTGGAAAAAACAGGGGAAGAGACCTGTGTCTGCTAGCAAGTCTGCAGGACGTTTTACTAAAAAGGCGAACCCAGCAGGATGTGGGACCTAGGCACCTTTAGATTGCCACAAGAGCCGCTTCACTTCTGGAGACCCGCAAAAGGCATTCTTATGTTGACTGGAGATGAGGAGCTCCTGAGGTGCTCAGGAAAACAAGGTGGGAGGCTAAAGGCCGCTGGAGTGGAACAAAGGATCTCAGGACGCCTTCCGAAGTGGCTGCAGCTCCCAGGGAGGGGTGCTGGAAAATGCCTGGGTAAGGAGCCTTCACCCTGGAGACCGCAGGAGGCGAGGTCCCGCCCTTCGTAGCCCCGCCCCAGCAACGCAGACCAATGGGAGAGCCGGATGTTAGCGTGTGGGAGGCGCGGCTGGGTTGCTACAGCCGGAGCTGGGCGGCGGCGGGTGCTGCCGGAGGAGCCTGAAGCGGTTCGCCATGGACGGGCTGGAAGGTGAGACGCGAGGGCGTGCGGCCGCGGGGCTCGAGCGGCCGGGGCCGGGGCTCCTGGGGCATGTGCGGCCGGACGGCCCGCAGCGAGGTCCCCGCCGGGTCCGGAGCTGGTCGGCCCCGCACCGGAGCGTGACCGCGGGCTGCCAGCCGCGCACGGTCCTTGGCTTTCTCGCGGGCTCGGAACACCTCGTCCTCTCTTCTGCAAGGCCTTCCCACCATTTTCTGGTCCTTCTTGACCCATGAGTTTCTTTTGGGTCGTCAGCGTCTCTGGACAGGTTTTATTTTCTTTGCAAACTGTGTTCTCCGTTGAGGTCCGCGACGTCCCTTGCTGGCCCCTCAGGACTCGCCCCGCCTCCCTCGAGCCCGGGGCACACACCTTGGGCACTCCCTGGTAGCCTTCCTTCCATTCCTACCTCATCTTGGTTGGACAGATGCCAGAGCATCTCCAAGGAAGTGTCCCTGGCCCGCTCTACTCTAGGAACAATAGCTCCAGCTTGATGGTTTATTCACGAGAACTGACTAGGGAAGAGCCAGCGTTGGCTCCTATCTTCGCTTTTTCCTGGTGCTCTAACCATGGCTTCAGATTTTGCTTTGTTCCCAGTTCTTCACTTTTTCTCCCTTTTTGTCCATTTAAATCCCGTGTAAGGACAACGTTCGTTGAAAAACAAAGGGAGGGAAAAACAAAATCATCATCAACAAAAACCTAGCAGTGGTAACAACAGCTTTAAGATTTTAAAAAAGACAGTAAACCATTCGATAAACAACCCTTCAGATTTTTTTCTTCTTTTCCTTATAAAAAAATTACACCACTTAACGTACTTGGAATGAGCAGGGGCATTTAACCCTTCCTTTTATGTATTATGGGTAGTTAAATATTTCAGGGTGTGTTATGAAGTGAAAAGTAGTAACTGATAACTTTTTTCAGTGCTTTAAGTTCACCGGAAAGAAAATGCAATAATATGATTATGAATTTTATTTCAGTTTTATTTTACAGAGAAACCCTCACCAAACACCTTGTAGGCTATTAAGAATTCCAGTTGACCATATATGGTCAGCTGGAGTTTAGTATTACCTGTAAAGGTCTTGGTGTACCTACCATTCAACTTTACACAGAATGAGAAAATGTAATGACAGCATGCCTTCTTCTCAAAATCTTTTATTAAGGGAGACTCCTGCAGGCAGCTTATTTTAATTATTTAAAAAACAGGGTTGAGGCATGGGTTCCAGAGATTTTTATGCTATCATAGTACATGAGAGTGCTTTAGATCAGTTCCCAGGTTTTTTACTGATCAACATTTACAATGATAGGAATATTCACCCAGTGTTTCCCTTCATCCTGTGCATACAAAGAATAAGAGTTTTCAGAGCTTTATCCGATCTAAGAATCTTTACATTTTAAGCTGTGCTAATGTTGCTGTTACAGTATAAGTCAGAAATTTTGGGAATATAACTGAAAATATCATAATATTCAGCCTCTGTGTGTGTGTAATATATGGATCCGGTGTAATAGGGAATGAGCATGATTTATGAGTCTGTTTTTTGTAAAACAATACCAGCCCTTTAACTCTTTGATTTTTTTCTAAAATAAAAGATACTGTCATTAAATATGTTTAATTATGATGAATTAGTTTGAAATATGAGAAAATAGTTTTTTGTCTGGCAAATAACTGAATATTGGTGATTTGAAGTAGTTCAATGTAATAAAAGCTCAGAGTGTTCTGTTGAGTGAAAAACTGCACTTTTTTTGGCTTCAAACCTATTCCCACCCCCACCTTCCTTGAAACAAAGTCAGTTTCTTTTACATCACTTTTTGCAGAGTTCTAAATTTTTGACTCTTTAAGGATACCGTTCATTAATTTATTCACCCACACTTTCACTTAAGTTATTTGATGGTTTTTCTCTATAATGGAATTTATAGGACAGTATTATTATAAAATCTTCAAGTTTACTTGGTCTATTTTTGTTATTAAGCAAAAATAATCTTTGCCATTTGACTTAGACTTTTAGTTGAAAGTAGTTACTGGTCTGAAAAAATTCTTTCCAAGCCATTCTTACTCTTTTAACGTAAATTTTACTTGCTTATGTAGAAATAATACTATTTATGTTGGTTTTGATTTTCTGGAACTTTTATGTCTCTGGAGTTGTCACAAACTAAATTATTAAGTTGCACACTGTATTTGAAACCAGTGTTGTTATAATTTTGTATAATCCATAGCAGAACTTTTGCATGGCTTGAGAACTTAGAGCAAAGCCTTTGATCTCTTTTCATGTGAAAGCTGTGCCCTGGATGTGTCTAGAGAGCACAGAAGTAATTTTAGAGTTGGGGAGTTCTAATCTCTTGCAAGTTTTATCATCTATAAGAGGGAGGTGATAAAATCTAAGGGTTTGCCCTCTCAATGCAGTATGGTAATTGCCTCCCTGATGTCCTCAGACATGGTTGTAACAGTCATGGCAGACATTAGCAGGCCATTCCTTCTCTAGGCTGCTGCATTCATTTTCTCAGTGTTGCCTTTGACATAATTATAAGTCCCATTGCTCTTCTCTACTGTAACACCTACTATAAAGTCTACCACTGTGCTTTGTTAGTGCTTCTCTTTTATTGTATCTTAGCAAGGTGTTTCTGTCAATTATAGAGTTTTGGAAGTTGCTTACAATGCACTTCCTGTTTACTTAGGTAATATTATATCCTTCTGGGGTCTTTGATAGAGTTGAAGGCTAAATAGTTATAGTTTTCCTTAGTTATGATAAAAGATAAATTTTTTGAAATCTTAGACTCACAAAAAATATTGTAGCTGTAATTATTGCTTGATACCTGTTTTGTTATATGTAATTTTACTCTGTTAAAGTGAAAACCTTCCTTTTTATTTAGACATAAAAGGGAGATGATGTAGAATTCCCCTCTGTATTCTGTGCATATGTTTTATTACCATTGGTTAATGAAGAGTCTGCTTCGGCCTATGGCATGGCAGAATATAGCCAGGTTGGAAGAGGTATATAGAGAGAGAGAGTAGGTGGAGGCAGACACTGTGTAGCTGCTGAAGGAGAAAGATGCTGGACTCTTACTGGTGGGCCACAGCCTCATGGTGATACATGGATTAATAGAAATGGGTTAATTTAAAATGTAAACACTAGGTAGGAATACGTGTAAGCCGTTGGCCAAGCAGTGTTGTAATTAATGTAGTTTCTATGTGATTATTTGGGACTGGGCTGCACATAGTCTCCTTTTGCATATTTGTATCCTGGTTTACTGAATACTACTCATCTTTGTGTAGCTTTTGATTGATGCTGAGTTGGAGTTCAGCTATTTTAATGACCTGCAGGGTTTAAGGAAGCTTTTATTTAAACTTTTGTTTTATTTTTCTTGTTTTTTTAAATTTCTCCATGATTTAGGAATATATTTTTTTGAAAATTTATTTTTGTGTATGATTGTTTGGCTTACATGTATATATGTGCACTGTGTCTATGCCTAGTGCTGGCAGATGTTGTAATTAAGGGGGGAGAGGTGCAGGTTGTTTGTTCCCAGCACCCAGCTCCCAGCACCCAGCCACCAGCCCGCTCAGCTGCTGGTTGCTTGTTTATGCCCAAAATAATCACATGAGAACTGTATTCATTTAAACTCTGCCTGGCCCATTATCTCTAGCCTTTTCTTGGCTAGCTCTCACATCTAAACTAACCCATTATAAAAGTCTGTATGCCACCACAAAGTGGTTACTTACCGGACTATTCTAAGATACATCCATCTTGGGTGCAGGATCATGGTGGCTCTCCACTTCCTTCTCTCTTCCCAGAACTTCCGTTCTGTCTACTCCGCCCACCTAAGGGCTGAGCTATTTTACAGGCCAGGCAGAGTCTTTATTTAACCAATCAAAGCACAGAAATACAGATGAACCTCCTACTCCAGACGGAGATCAAAAGGAAGTGTCTGATCTCCTGGGACTATAGTTACTGACAGTTGTGCCACCATATGAGTATGGGACCTGAACCCCAGATCCTTGCAAGAGCAGTAACTACTCTTAACCATTTGGCCATTTCTCTAATCCAGAATTTGGGCATATTATTCAAATCAGAATCCCAGTTATCTCAGCTGTATAAAACAAAGCTATTAAAAAAAACCAAAGCTATTAAACATTAAACCATATATTAAGTATTAAACATACACAGAAAAAATAGTAGGTTAGGCAAAACAGGAAATTGGGTACACAGAATCCTTAGAGAAGTATTAAAACTCACCACACTCACAGAAAAAAGTTGTATATTAACTTTGCTTAATATAACATTTCATAAACATTTGCCCAAGACCCCAGAAGGATATAATATTACCTAAGTAAACGGGAAGTGCACTGTGGAGAAGAAACTATTACTTAGGAAGAAACAAATGAGCTTGAAGAAGCTTATATTACCTGGGTGTAGGTAGGAAATCTAGTACTAACGTACCAAATCCTGCTTAGGCGGAGAAACCTGGGAAATTCAGGATTGGGAAGAAATACAGAAGCCTAAAGAGGAAGAACAGAAAAGGTCAAAAGATTTATGAATAGCACCTCGTGCTATGGAAAGGCTTAGTCAGTGAGGGTGCAGAAGAGGCATTAAAATGACAGTTGGAAGATTGATAGAGCTGTTGCCTCCCATGTCTTAGTCACCCTTATTAGCCTTCCCTGATTTTGTCTGCTTCCCAAGATAGCCTTGGCTGTCTTCTTTCCCATATTCTTACTTCTTTATCTTCATGTGGTTAATTCCCTGACATTTGAATATTTGTTTCTACTTACTTTTCTCCTATTTAGAGAAAATTTTATTTTTTACTATTTAGAGAGTAGGGTCTTTTTAAGATCAGAGTTTTTGTTTTTATTTCATTTTTTTCTTTTGCCTTTAGCTCCATATGTCTTAGAACATTTTATCTAATGCCAGAAAATCAGTTAGTATTTGTTGAATCAGGTAAAGAGGCCTGTTTTAATATATGGATAGGCTTAGAAAGTGTGTCTGTAATTATGTAGGGAGTGGGGCAGGAGTGGCTAACTAGACTGTGTCAGTATTTGAAAATATGCTACCCAGGAAATCGATCTGAAGTATTTCCTGGGTGAAAAACAATTTCTGATGAAATGAATATTAGAAAATACCAGCACTCTATGTCTTTTTTTCTTAACTGAAGAAAATTCATTTAACTTTGCTTAATATAACATTTCATAAACGTTTGCCCAAGTAACAAAGAATCTGACAACGATTTATGAAAGGGGAAACAACTAGGAAGGAACTCAGAGCAGTGTCTCCGTGTCTGTGCCGCATCCCTTTTCCGCTCCTCAGTGGATGTTTTGAACCGGCCAGCAGGCCTTAAGTGCCGTGGTTTTCCATGTATGTACTTAATGGAAAAATTTAGCTTGTATATTAGAAATACTAAGAGACTGACAATAGCTGATAATAAATTGAATAATTACACTGTGACATTAACTATGAAAATATAGCTGTGAGAGAGCACATTAAGATAAATGTTAGTTTCTTAGATTGTAGTTAATGAAACTGCAGTAAAAGAAATCCTGGATTAAGAAAAGAAGTAAAAATTATTCTGAGATAAGATATTGTGATAAAGTTGGAAATCTAGAGAAAGCTTGAATGTTTTAAGAAAATTTAAATCTTTTAAGTTCTATTTGTTAACCCAAAGTCAGATAATTCAAGTAACGTGGAGGGTGAAGATTATGTATAGAATATAGTAAGTGTATATGCGGAAGTCTAAAATGATTTGAACAGGGAAATTTTAGGATATTTCGGAGATGGTGTGTCTGTAAACAAATTGCGAAGAAAGTGGCATAACAAATTCAGGAGTTCTGTTGCATGTGAGAAGTTGGATTCAGATGAGCTGTGGTTCTTTATCATAAGTATAAGACTAACTGTAAACACATTCACATACAGTAATGAATGCTGGAATTGTTCTATTTTCCAAATTGTTTTTGAAAATGTTTTCTCCTATTAATTATATACATCTTAGACTATCATAACTATTTTAGTTAATAGTATATTACTTCATCTCATCAATATTGTATACTAGTGTTACATAAAAGTATAATTTCAAACCTTATAGAAGTTTTGAAGCCAATGAATATTAGAACTCTTAAGAGAATCAAGTTTTTATTAGGTAAGTTTACAGGGATAAGATTGGTTTTCTGAGTTTTAGAATACTAAAATATTTTAATCAAAATATTTTTCTGTTATTTTTGACAGTTACATATCTGTGTACAATGTATCATGATCATATCCTCCCCAACTCATCTTTCCTACTTCTCAGAGACACTTGCCAACACATCCCCATGTCTTCATGTTTTTTCTTACTATTTTTATAACCATTGAGTCCAGGCTCAGTCTCACGCCTGTAATGTGACTTCAGGGAGTTCTCAGTGCCGTGGCCTGTCCTGTCCAGACAGAAGCATTTTCCTTGTTGCATTCTTTGGGGACCCTCCTCTGAGATGTTCTCTGAGTCCTGGCTGGCCCCCAGCAGCCACTTAACCTCAGCACTACATTAGCTACTGCCCATGTCAGAAGCTTCTCTAGCCAAGCTGAAGGCAGCACTAGTTTATGGGTCTAAACGTAAATATTTAGAACACTGTTTGACAATATGTCTGTTTAGTAAAACAACAGTTATAGGCTCCTCCTAGAGCCCATGGCCCCTTGAGCCAGGGACTTTTGACCAGAGTTGCAGTACCAGTAATAAATTCCATCCTGTGGACCAGGCCTCAGGCCTCAAACCCAGTTAAAAAGTAGTTGGTTTCTATATATCCTTCATGCAGCTATTGCCAGGCAGTTGTTTATATAACATAGAAGTCCAGCACTGGATAAGACTATGCATTTATTCCCCCCCCCCCCAGGTGACTTCCTGTTTGATGAAATTGGCCACCATAGACTTGTAGGGATTGGCACTTTAGGTGATATGGCCTTGTTGAAGAGAATGTGTCACTGGGGGTGGGCTTTGAGGCTTCAGAAGCTCGAGCCAGGCCCATTGGCACCGTCTTTTTCTTCTTCTTGCTAACCCAGATATAGAACTTTCAGCTCTTCTCTTCAGCACCATGACTGCCTGTGTGCCACAATACTTTTCAAAGTGGTGGGAGTGGACTAAACTTCTGAACCTGCAGCCCAGCCCTGAATAAATGGTTTTTTTTGTAAGAATAGCCATGGTCATAGTGTCTCTTCACAACAATAAAACCCTAACTAAGATCCCTCCACACACATACACTTTTTTTTTTTAGTGGCACTGATTTTTTTTCCCTTTAAAGACATTTTGAACATGTATGATAACTTGTGAGAATTAATTCCAAAAATTAGATTTTCTCACATGATAAACCTATGGCAGATATTAAGTTTTAAAGTTTTTAGTGAAAGCGTGAGAGGCAGTTTCATTCTTGCTGACTTGACTAGATAAGTAAATAAGTAGGTTGCGCTGGCTTTAGAGGGCAATGCTGAGTTGGTCACTTTGTGCTCCAGTATGTGTCTGGTAACAAGTAGGTACTCAGGTAACCATTCAGAGCTTATCAGTGAATGGAATTCAGTTTTTCTGGATAGTTAACTGGAAAAAGTGTGTGTGTGTGTGTGTGTAAAATTAAATTTATGGCTTTAGGCATGTTAAGCACCTACCACTAATTAGGAATCAATTGTCATTAGTTTTTGCTTTGTAATAGCCTAACAAGTAGATATCTAAAGAAATATTCTTTTAAGCAGTGAACTGTGTAATTTTTTTTTTTTACCATTTATACTGTTTAATTTTTAAGTTGATTTTTGTTTAAAGAGTTTATGTAAACTTAGGAAACTTAACAGATTATTAAGCATGTTCTGTTTGTCTTTAAGATAAGACCTTATCTTAATGAACCTAATGAGGTTCTCTGTGGAAACTACTTCAGCTTTCATAGTCCAGGTCAGGGAGGTTTCTCCATTCTTATGCCGGCATTAGAGGAGGAAAACATCAGGTGAATATTGATTTGTTTGTCTAATGTTCAGGTAAGGACTGCTACCCAGACATCTCACCTCCATCTGAGTCACAAATAGTCGCTGTTCGCTGGTGAAATAGTGCAGTGGGGTACTAGGAGAGTTGGAGAACAAACCTTCTTCCTGGTCTATCTGGGATTGCTGTATTTTTTTCTTGTGGACTCTCACCTAGTGACCAAAGGACACATTTTATGGAGTCAAATTATGAATTTTTCAGGAGTTTGTTATTTTGAGCAAAAAGTATTTTCTAGTTTCTTTTTATATAGACAGATAATTCCACAGTTATTGTAATTTCAGAAGATGATATGTGGGTAATTTTACAGGTTTGTAATTCACTTTTAGAAAATTATAGGTATGAGAATAAGTTTAATACTTTGATATAAAATAAACTGTTTAGTTAAATCAGTTGTGTAGTGTCTCAAAGAACATAGTTTTGTTTATCTTTTGAATCATTTCTGTTATAAAGCTTGTTGTATCATGGTAGGATTCTTTAATGGCATACAGATTGTAGTTAGCTATTTCTAACTTAATTAATTATGCCTGTGAGTTCAGAATATTTCAGTGCAAAAGTCTAATGGGTGACTTTAATGTGATGCATTATATGTATGTAATAAAATGAATAATTTACAGGATATATGATGTGCAACTTACATAAGTAGAGGATCATTTTTTTAATTGATTGATTTATTAATTTCTTTCCTGATCACAGTATAACTAGATGATCTCCACATTGGATGCTTAATTTTCTATTATCTATTGATAATAAAACAAGATTCCTTTTATTTTAGACACTCATAAACTTAGGATGGTTAACTATTATGAATGATAGCTTTTCATGCCTTAGACCTATTAAGATAGATCTGATTCTGATTTTTTGGTATTTACAGATGTATAAATAATTAAAACTACGTATTTCCAACAGGATAAATTTGGTTTTCCTTGGTTTGTCACTGTTTTGTGTGTACTGTTTTTTATGTCACTGATAACTCTAAGGCTTAGGCCATTTATATTGATAATTTGCTCATTTTGAAGTACAACTTTTAAATAAGAGCTTCCAATTCACCTATAAGACCTCACAGGAAACATTAAAATCTTAAAGTTTTGAAATTTCAGTTGTGAAAACATTTTAACTGGATTATTTTATTTTTAGAAAATGGAAGTGTTGTCCAGGTTGGAGAATTGTTGCCCTGCAAGATTTGTGGAAGGACATTCTTTCCATTGGCACTGGTGAGTGGGCGGTCTCTAGCCTGTTTATGGTGGAACCTGGTAGGTCTGGGATTGTTCCATACCTGTGGAAGGACATTCTTTCCATTGGCAATGGTGAGTGGGCGGTCTCTAGCCTGTTTATGGTGGAACCTGGTAGGTCTGGGATTGTTCCATACTTGTGGAAGGACATTCTTTCCATTGGCACTGGTGAGTGGGCGGTCTCTGGCCTGCTTATGGTGGAACCTGGTAGGTCTGGGATAGTTGTCATGGGGGAGTTCACAGAGGATAAGCTTTAAAGATTAGTTTCATCTGTAAATGGCTGAACTTCTGAACTCTACTTTCAATTAAAATTCCACCTTTGTAGGAGTAGTAAGGATATTACGAGATAGAAGCACAAATTTAAGGAGCACAGCACCTCATAATTGTAAATGAGAATGTATTAACAAAATGTTATAATCTCTAGATTTTTGCTTAGAATATCTGTAGGAGCAGGATTATTTGCTAAAATATAATTGCTGAGCAATATGATGAATAAATAGGATCACTCTTTCTATATTGTTTCTGTGTTTGAAATCCTCCAAAGCAAACATTTTGTTTTACAATATAAAAGTACAGCTAAAAATGTCTTAATTTCATCTTCTTATCATACAGAAATTGAATAGAAGCATGTTTAATTAATCTTGATAAAGTTACCCAGGTATACATAAAATAATAATTATGCCTTTGAGTCTTTTTATCTCAAATATAAGTGTGAAGTTATTAATAACTTGATATTGATGTTTTTAAAATATCAGTTTGCTAACTTGAGTTCTGGCACATTCCACTGTTTACTTGTGGGCTGTTTCTGTTAAGGAAAGTGAGGAATTAATGCCTGAAAATCTTCCAATTGCAGATACCTCCTAAATAATGATGACTTTTTTATAATCATTTAGAAATACCATTGTACATCTTCAGCAATTTTTTTCTCTTAACTATTTTCAAATATACTGTTTAACTTCTATAGAAAACAAAAAATATTCTTCCCTATTTAAATATTTAATTAAATGATGTCAAAGTTTTAAAAAACTATACTTTATATAATAAAATTTCTGCGTAGGCCCCACATACCCTTGACATATACTACAAACTTTCCAAAGACAGACATATGTGAGAATACGAGAAAGTTGCCCGCTGACAATATTTTTATTAAGAGAAATAGAGCCATTACTGGTTAATACCTATAGCACTAACACATGGAACTCAAGAAAGGAAGATAGCTGCAAGTTTTTGAGGCCAGCCTGACCCATAGTGTGAGACCCTGTGTCACGAGAGAAAAAAGAGAAAAAAATAGACATTTAAAAAGTTTATTCTAGGGAATGGAGAGATGATTAAGCAGTTAAGAGCACTTGTTGCCCTTGCAGAGGACCCAGGTTCTGATTCCAGGACTCATAATATCATACAACCCTCTATAACTCCAATTCCCGGGGATCCTACAAACTCTTCTGGCCTCTGTAGATAACCATGCATGCATGCAGTACATATGCATACTTACAAGTACATGCTCATACACATAAAAGTACATCTTCAAACCTTTATTTAAGAGCATTTATTGTCCAATGTTCTTTGAAATAAAGCTAAAAAATACAAATAGTCAGTGGGTTTGGGATAGCATCATGACTCAATAAGTCAGTTTATTTTCAGACAGACTTCACAGTGCAAGTTTCATGAGCATATTCTGAAATACAAAAGGACAAAGATGCATTTAGTGTACTATCATCTGTCAACAAACTGTTTATAGTGGAGGGAGAATTCTAGAATTTTCTAGAGAACTGGTTATTTGGAGATTAGCTAATTTTAACTCTGTGTGCTTAAAAGGAGCAAATGTGTTAGCATTTATTAACAAAACAATTCAGATATAGACGATTACACACTATAAGAAAAGTCTTTGTGAAGAAAGCAAGCTTGAGTTCTAGATGGAGGAAAAGATTTTGACTTTTAGGAGAAAAGAGATACTGTATAGGAAGGACACAAATTAGACCACTTGGTTCGTTATTTTGGGTTAGTGTTGTATTAATCCATTTTTAAGTTACCATATTCAGTCCAACTACCAGTGGTGTAACATTTATAACCCCGAAAACGAATCATTTTTCCCTTGAATGATTTTTCTCATATTTCTGTTTTGTATTTACTAAAAACTTTAAACTGAAGTACTTTTGAATTGTTTCATTATTGCTTATTCTTAGCCCCAGTGAAAACTAGAATATTAAATGACTTCTGATAAAATTTTAGGATAGTAAGTAAGGTGTGTGTGTATGTGTGTGTGTATGTGTGTGTGTTTCAAAGCTTAATTAAAGGAAGATATAATTTTGTCCCTTGGTTTTTTAATATAGTGTGTAAGATGAACTGAATGTTTAGTTTGGTGGTCTTCTCTTCTGTAGAAAATAAAATATTATGCTACATATCTTTATTTTAACAGAAAAAGCATGGACCCATTTGCCAGAAAACTGCCACTAAAAAGAGGAAGACTTTTGATTCAAGCAGGCAAAGAGCTGAAGGCACTGATATTCCCACAGTCAAACCTCTTAAACCCAGGGTAACTATAAATTTTGGAACAGTATAGATCTTATTACACTTCTTGAAAATATCATAATGAGTGTTAAAATTCTGGGTGGAATAAACAAAATTTAATCTATGTGTTCAGAATAATTATCAGCAACTAAATCTTATTTTAGTTAACGAGAGAATAAAAATGTCACTGATAATGGATAAAACTATATGGGAACTGTGGTTTCAGGGGCCGTTCTAGTTGTGTAGAACTATATGGGAACTGTGGTTTCAGGTGGCCATTCTAGTTGTGTAGAACTATATGGGAACTGTGGTTTCAGGTGGCCATTCTAGTTGCGTACAACTTCACTGTGAGCTATGAAGATGGACAAGCATTTGAGTGACTTCCTCAGACTAGCGATGGGATGCTTTTTATTGTGTGCTGATTTGAATAACAGACAAAACAAATTTAATAAATCAATTTTCTTAAAGTTACATTGGGATTGAAAAAATAACTTAGCAGTTAAGAGTACTTGGTACTCTCCCTGAGGAACCATGGTTAGTTCCCAGCTGCTATGTCCAGTAGCACATTCTTTTAGAAAAAGTTACTTGAAGCTAAGCTATTGAAACATTTATCTTTGCTTTGCTGTCTCTGAATATTTGCAGGGAAGATGTGAGACTTTATTAAGACATAAAACCAATATTTGAAGTTTTTCATACAAGGTGCTGTTTACATGATTACATCAGTTACCTTAAGTGAATTAGCCATATATTTGAGGCAACGAATCTCATAGGTACAGAGGCTGAGGAAAAGAATGAGAATTCTTGTCAACGTCTAGTGCGTTGTGGTCCCTGGGTCTCTTTTTTTTTTTCTTTTTGTTTTTATTATTATTATTACAAGAAAAATTTACATTTACTCCCCTTGTTTCCGGCCCTCCCGCTCCCCCCCTACCCCACCNGAGGGCCTTGGGCTTCCCATAGGGCAGGGTATCCTGCCCCATCTTAAGGAAGCAGGGGGAGGGCGGTGAGGTAGTGGGGGAGCGGGAGGGCCGGGAACAAGGGGAGTAAATGTAAATTTTTCTTTTAACAATAAAAAAAATAAAAATAAAAATAAAGAAAGAAAAAAATATCTAAAACCAAGCAAACAAACAAACAAACACAAAAACACAGGAAGGCTGTTAGCTTGCATTGGTAGAAAGATCTGTCTGTAAAAAAACAAGTAGAAAAGACCAGTACACCTTGCCATTAGATGCCTAATTCTGTGGAGCAGATAAATGTCACTATTTAACTGTAAAATAAAGCTTTAATTTTACATTTTTCATATATATCCATGAGTGAAAGTAGGTTTTCTAACTTTTAACAAAATTTTTGATACTCTTTCATAAGAGTTTTGGGAATATTGCTTCGTTGCTTTACTTTAAAAGAAGTCAGATAGCATGTGGGCCTGGGATATTTTGGTGGGAGTTTTAAAATACTATTTTACTTTTAAAAGACAAATTATGTTTTGTGACTTTTTGCTTGTTCCTTTTTTGTTTTTGTCATTTTTTTTGTAAAGTTAGTTTCCATTTTATCTTAACAGATTTCTTGGCAAACTTTTTCTTTTTCTTTTTTGTATCTTTTTGTGTAAGTACTATGCATCATATGCTATTTTTAATTTGTAGGTGAATTTGGAAACTTCATACATTGGGACTATATATATATAACTACTGCTCACCCTTAATTCCTCCCATGTACTTCTTTCCAAATGCATATCTTCTTTAATTCTTGTATGCAGACTACACACACACACACACACACACACACACACACAAGTTTATTTGCAACCTACTGAGGCTATTGGCATTGCATGTGTCCAGGGTTGACATCTTGCGATTAGACAACCTATATAGGTGTTCATCCTTGAAGTACATATATTATTCCTCTCCTGGTAGCCACAAACTATCTGTAGTTCTTTATTTAGAAATTTTTTCCCATTTGTTTTGACATGTCAGTTGGTATTGCCATTTTGCTCGTTGTCTTCAGGCAAGCATATTGTTTAGTTTTCTATGGATGCAGATTTTGTGGTGTGACTAGTGGCCCTACCATGCAACAGGTGTCCTGTCCTCTGACTCTTATAATCTTTCTGCCCCCCCCTTTTTAAAATTGTGAGCCTTAGATAGCAGTGGCTTGCTTCATGGCTGGATCTATTGGGGTTGACTACCACACTCACCTATTCTCTGCAGTTGTGGATCTATGTCCTGTCTTCATCTGCTATAAAAAGAAGCCTCTTGGTTGAGGTGTGAGAACTCCACTATCCCTGTAGTCCTGTACATGTGTTGCATGACCAGAGCTAGAGCTGGGAGTTAGGGGTTAAATTTTCACTGTTTAGTTTTGCATTTGTATTTTTAAATAACTGTCTTTTTACTTTGATTGAATACATATTCATTTTTGATTTTAAAAATAAAGACATTAAGAATAGTTAGACTCTCAGGTATATATCTGCAGTCATATGTTTAGTTTGTGGTGAATGTTTTGTCTCAGTGTTGGGGTAGTGTGGAGTAAGGAGTTGAAGGACACAGAAATTACTGCATGATTATCTTTAAATAAACAGTTGACGTCTTTATGTCACACTATATGCCAGAATGAATACAATATGCAATGAATAAAATAAAAATGAAAATAAACAAAGCAAAAAAAAACCCTTCAATAGTAAGTAGTGAATTAGCTAACAGTGTTGGAATAATTCTGCATATGCAATCACCTATAGGTCCACAGAATTGGAGAGAAAAAAAAGTGATTTCCTTTATATATATGTAGGAAGAGTTACTTCAGAAAGCCTAAAAGCCAAGGAAAGAAGTTGCCTAGGAATATGACCCATTCACAGAATAAATACAGATGACTCAGTTATCTGATGAGAAAATCTTCAGTCTCTCTCCAAAGAAAATCCAGTGAAATCCACTAAGGACTGTTTTCTACCTACCCCTATGTCAGTTTAAACCCCTTGGTTTTGGGAAATTTTATTGTAGAGAGGCTGAGAAAGGAGAAGGTCAAAGCAGGAGCGCAGATATGGATATTATTCCTCTAGAGGACACTTTAACACTATCTGCCTTAAATAGAATTGTGTTTAAAAATAGCACAGTGTGATTGCAGATTTTTAATTTGGAAAAGATTACGGATGAATTCTTGTTAAGAGATCAAGAGATAATATGGCTTTACCTGAAATTTTATTTCAGTATATTAGAAAATATTTTTGATTCTGCTTTTTTTTTTATTATTATTTTTAGCCAGAACCACCAAAGAAGCCATCTAATTGGAGAAGAAAGCATGAGGAATTCATTGCCACCATAAGAGCAGCAAAAGGCCTTGATCAGGCACTTAAAGAGGGTGGCAAACTTCCGCCTCCGCCGCCGCCCTCCTATGACCCTGGTATGTGGAGTGTTGTTGACAGGGATGGTCATGTGGCACTGAATGATAGAATTTGTTTTTCCTGTTGGCATAAAATAATGTTTATGCAAATAATGGTGATAATCCAAACATCTAGATATAAAGATGTATCCTTACAGTGCAATAAATACATTACTTTTTATCACAATGCTTTTGTTTAAACATAGCTTTATGTCTTAAAAGTTACAAATATAAAATAAAATATTAATAAAAAATAAAAATACAGAAAATCAGTCATACTCATTACACATTCATTAGGATTCAGACAGTTATATTGCTTGGTTCTTTGGTATCTTTCCAGAAAAGAAAGTTATATTTTTAAAATATATAATTAATCCAGAACCTATGGTATAGACCAATTACCTAAATTATGTTTTAAAAATAATATATTGATACAGTTTCTACTGGGACACTATCAGTTGTACTGTTAATTATTATCAAGGTAAAGATTGTAAGAAATACATATGAGATACTGAGATAGACTGAAAGTAGTAGAATTTACATTTTACTGCTGGATATTAGAGCATTGTCATTTTAATGTAGACAGCCACATTAAGACTGACTTGGTGCTCTGGATTGGAGTTTACTTCCTAGCAAAGAGAATGTTGTTCAGAAGAGCTGGATTTTATTCTAGAGTAGACATTTGCCGGCTTTCAGTACAAAGCTACATTGTGGTTAGGCATTGAATATCGCTAAGGCTACTGATATAACTGTTGAGCTTTTTCTTGTTATAAGCCATAGATAATATGTAAATGAATCAGTAGAGTTATATTTTAAAAAGAACAATTTTTTTTTTCAAAAGCAGGCACTAGGCAGGCCAGATTGCGGTTACATGCTATAACCTGCCAACTCCTAAAGTATTAATGATGCTGTGCATTTCTGGAATAATCCAGCTGGGCTACCTGGAACCCTTCCTAGTTGACATTCATGTTCTGTGATGTTGCGCTCCCTGCTTTAGAGACATTTCCATACTACACCTTAGCTTCTGAGTCTTTTCCAGTTCTTGTAAGTAGAGCAGTAGTGGCGTTCTTCAGGGTAATCCACCTGTAGGAATTCTCCCAGGGTTTGAGCCAGACATACAGATTGTTGCTAATATTTTAGACTGTTCCACTAATAACTGGGGAAATTTTCTAAAGTTTGAATTATGCCAGTAAAAGTCTGATTTTTTTAAATTACCTCTTCCATTTCTTGGGACCTCTTTTTAGAAAATATATTTCTTGACAGTATTTTACCTATTTTTGATTTTTTAAAAAAATTCTTTTAGTTTAATCTGTACATGAATTTATATTCCAATGTTTTTATTTAGGTGCCATATACAGTGCATTTCCATGATGAAAGAAAACAATACTTTTCTCTTACTGTTTTTTTTACTACTAACACTTTATTTTTTTATTCTTTTTTTTTCCTTCAGTTTTCCTTAAATTGATTCAAATGCAGGAGATAGAATTGATATTTGACCTTTTTCTTAAGTGTCTTTACTAAGTTTAGGGTCAGCCACATTGGAAATTGTATGGGAATGGGAACCATGTGTATCAGACGGCATTATTTATATACTACTGGTCATAAAAGCTGTTACTGCCCACTACAGGTGTTGTGTTACTAACTTCTTTCTCCTTTAGATTACATTCAGTGTCCATATTGCCAGAGGAGGTTCAATGAAAATGCAGCGGACAGACATATCAACTTTTGTAAAGAACAGGCGGCGCGTATTAGCAATAAGGGCAAGTTTTCCGCTGATACCAAAGGAAAGCCAGCTTCTCGGCCACAGGTGAACGCAAAAACTAGTGAGAATGTGCCTCTTTGACATTCATGGTCTTATATTTATGATGTATAAAAGCACTAAACTATAGTTTTTCCATCAGCTAAAATGGATGTTGCTAAGGGCTTTGATAGATAATTTGAATGACTTGTGACAAAAATTAGCACAAAATTAGTTTATTAAGATATTTCATTTATAGGGCTTCATTCCTTTCTCTAGTATTGCTGTAATTATATTTTATTCGTCTTTTTTATTCAATTTAAAATATGTTCTAATTTTTAATCTTTTAAATCATAGTTCATTTTAAGTGAATCATTTATTGGCAGATACTTATAGTATTCTAGGTACATTTTCTTAATTTTAATTCTGTTTTGGTTCAAGAATGTATTTGCTAAAGTTCTTACGTTATTAAAATGTGTTCTGTTATCGTGTATGTGGTCTTATGGTATTTGCTGCATGGCATCTGGAATAAAATCTTTGTTCTATATTGTGTGTTGGGATTTATAAATGCCAGGCCAACTGACTGAATCCTATTGGCATTTCTTTTGATTCTCACACTGATGATAGGAAATTTGCTAAAATATTTAGCTTCAATAATAGTATTTTCTATTTTTAATGTTAATTTTGTCACTTGTATATCACATATTTGGAAATTATTTAGATTGTAATAATGTCTGCAGCTGTAATCTGTAATATCTAGTGCCCTACTTATTGGTCCTCTAAAGTATATTTTTCCTGGTGATTTTTTTTGAAGTATATTTTATCTCATAAAAAATTAGTTACTTCTACTTATGATTCTTGGTTTTGCTCACATGTTTTCTTTCTTTTCTCTAACTTAAATGTGTTTTTTCTAGTCTTTTTACTAGAGTATAAATAGTTCTTTTTTTTTTTTTTTTGTTTGGTAAGTACCCTGGGTCGTTTATTTGGACATATACTTGAAATAAAATGTAATTATTCTTATACATTTTTTGAGGTCTTTCATGCTTCTGCTTTCAGTTTTTTTTCATATATACAAATGCATGTACATTATTCCTCTGCTTTACTCTTTTTACTAAATGAAAAGCCAGGCATTGTTTTTGTTGCTTTTCTAACTCTTTTTGTCTGTGTGAAAACATTTTGAATTAAATTAAATGGTGTCAGTTTGGCTGACTGACTTTCATTTATTCGTCTGATCGGTGTGCTGGCAAATATTTGCTACAATCTCAAATGGGATTGAAATGGCGGTTTTTTCCTTACCTAATCTAAAATTTATAGCTTTTAAAGTAGTTTTCAAATAATTGTGAATGTTTTGTAGTTTCCTGAGACATCTACAGTTTTTTTTAGAAGAGTTACTTTACCCAAACATTTTTGTCAAAAGTAATAAAGTAATCTTGTTTTGATTTCTGTATTAGAATATTTTATTTTATAAAGGTGAACCTTTGACTTAACCAGCTTTAAGTGTGTACTCAATATACTAAATTGATTCAGAATGCTGCACAAATGTCATCACCATCTATCGCTGTAGCCTTTTCTTATAAAACAAATATTCTGTCATTATGTCTTCTGTGGTGTTGAATTACTTGCTAATTTGCATTCCCTGATAACAAAATGATGTTGATTTTTTTTAATTTTCATTATTTTAGTATAAACCATCTCCACTTAAAAAATCAAATTCTCCTGGAACTGCAGCATCTTCCCGACTACCACAGCCAAGTACTGCCAGCAAAGCTGTTGTAGGTAATGAGATCTGCATGGCAAACTAACCAAAGAAACACAAGAAAAGCATGTCAG
This sequence comes from Dicrostonyx torquatus, assembly GCA_028555095.1. NCBI lineage: Eukaryota > Metazoa > Chordata > Mammalia > Rodentia > Cricetidae > Dicrostonyx > Dicrostonyx torquatus. Next base: position 4,049,640 of record JAQHUG010000083.1, on the reverse strand, counting down.
TTGATAAGGAAATGTCAGTAGTGGCCAGTTTATACCAGTAGTCATTTCTGAGTAAAACTGAAATCGTGTTGACTAACTTCTACAGTCTTTTCTTGATTACCTCAAAGGCCATAGTGCTTTTGTGCATTTCTTATACCTGAACTTGGCAGCTGTTCTGAGAGACAAGTACTAATGGCTTAAAGAAGATAACCCTGAAGTGGGATGTTGTTTGTGTGCCAGTGATGTGATAAAAATGAGAGTGAACATATTCCTCACTAGTAGTTGTAAATTATGTAGCACTAGGCACAGAGTGTTGATAAAGAACTGCTTTCCTTGTTAGAGGCTCTGTTTTGTATGATTTTGCTTTGAGAGTTGTTAAAACTGTTGCCTTCTTTATTATAAGGTGTGCCTTCGGGTAAAGCATCTTCAGTTAACAGTTCTTTGGGAAACAAGCTTCAGAACTTATCTCCTTCTCATAAAGCAATAGCAGCCCCTCAGGCAGGGTAAGTCCATGCTGAGTGTGTTATTGGTGTATACATTTCAATTATATCACTGTTCTGTGTTTGTCTTGCTATTTTCTCTGAGTTCATGTGTTTCCTTTAGCACATTGCTGGAAAGGAGGTACTCAGAGATGCTATGGAGCAATGTCAGTTTACTGTTTCAGAGAATATAGTTGGCTGTCATCAAGATGCTTAAAGTGTGTGTATGTGTGTGTGTGCTCGAGTGAACAGCTTTATTTTGGGGCGTCTAATAAGCAATGTAAAATAGAAAGGTTTGGTAACAACTGTAGTATGTTGAGCTCTATTTATCAGCTATTGTGCTGCACAGTGTGCATAGGATTTAGTTAAGACTCCTTTGTCAGATTTGTTTAAAACTAGGAAGAGCCAGGTGCTGATTGAAATCTCTTTAACTAGAAAACAGTCAAATATTTTTATTATAATATATGAAAATCAATGTATAATTTTGATAGAATATTTGGCAACTATAGAAGTATATGTAAATGCATTTACATGGTTTTGCTATGAGAATATATAGGATACAAAATTCAAAATGGAATTTTCTGTAGTATACTTAAAAATAGTATAATAGAACTAAAATATGTTTAGACAAAGAGGCAGAATATACTGAATTATCATGCTTAGGTGAGACTATTCACTAATAATTTTATTCTTATATGCTTATCATTTTATGCATATGACTTTTAGTGAAATAGTTTTTACCTTCAGTAATCCATTGTAATGTCAGTTGGAAACTTTGTAGTTAACAGTAGATAGTGTATTATCTAAACACTGTCGTAGCTTTCCTTTCCTCTGTTAATGAATCACACGGCTAAGGGATTACCACAAAACCAGTAATATAGACGTTCTTGTCTGTCTTTACATGTGTGCTTGCTTGCAGAAACATAGCTCACTTTATTTTCAAATATACTTTACCTCTGACTCAAAGTCACATATCATGAAAAAAATTTACAGAGAAGTAATTGTCAATTGTCATTAACCATTTTTCTCACTCAATTCAGACAGCATAGGAAAACCAAGGTATACAAAGACTTTGAGTTTGGGGAGATGTCAGTGGGTAAAACATTTGCTATGTTAGTATGAGTATCTGAATTCCAATCCCAGAACCCATGTAAGACACAGACATTGTGATGCCCATAACTTTAATCCATCATTCTGCCAGGGATATGGGAGGCAGAGACAGGAGAATCCCTGGATGCTCTTGGACCAGCTACCACATTATATATAGCATCAAACAAGAGACTTGGGGGATAAAGGCAGAGGTGAGGACCAATTCCTGATGTTGTCCTCTTACCTTTACATGTGCAGCATGGCACACGTGTGCTTACACTTAGATACACCAGTATGTATACATATACACACAAATATCACATACCCACATACAAGTTTAAAGGGCTGACTATATAACTCGTTGGTGTGACAGTTGCCTAGCATGTGCAAAGCATTGAATTCCATTCCCAGCATCATCAAGAGGAATACAAATAATAAAGACTACATAATAGAAAAAGAACAAAAACCAGCTAACAAAATACTAACAAAATACAATAAATTGTCTTTCTTATTTCATCTTCTGGTAGTTAAAAAAAAATACTAATTTCCTTTTGTTTTCTCAACTGGTGAACTCATTAAATCGTAATACATTGACACAGTAGTTAATTCTACAAAGCGCTTTTACCATAGCAAAGAGAATTGTTTTTCCTTGGCCTTTTTAGTGTTTTGGTTACAGTTGATTATAAGTTAGAAGGCATTTTTTTCAATATTTCTGTTATATTGTTGGTTTTCTCTTTGGTTGTATTAAGTTATATTACAAATGTTTTAAGTAGGTTGTGGACATGAAGCTGGCTGGTAGAATTTTTCAAAAAAGAATTTTGGGCCTGGGAAATGGGTTCAGTGGTCAAAGAACATGTTATACAAGCCTGAGGTCTAGCGTTCTGATCCCCAGAAGCCATACAGCACTGGGTGGGCATAGCAGTCTGCTGTGATGCCAGCCCTGTAGGTGGCTTCTCAGCTCTCAGAATAAGCTGACAGAACTAACCTTACAAATAGCTCTGGGTTTGATTGAGCATCCCTGCTTCAGTGAATAAGGAGGAAGAACAGTCAAGAATGATTCCTGATACCAACTTCAATCCTCCACGTGCCTGTTCACACCATACACACCCACAGACAGACATATACACACTCACAGACAGACACATATACGCCCACATATGCTGTACACACATATACATACATCATATACATATACAGACACATGCACCTGTTGTAGAAGGCTGCTAGTTCATTTCCCTACCGCCCGGCAGCTCAGATCCAAAATAACCACACAGATGCTGTATTAATTAAATCACTGCTTGACTCATTAGCTGTAGCTTCATTTGGGCTAATAACTCTTACATCTGAATTTAACCCATTTCTATTAGTCTGTGTATCACCATAAGGCTGTGCCTTACCAGCAAAGTTTTAGCATGTCTGTCTCTGGTGGCTCCATGGCTTCTCTCTGCTTCCACCTTCTTTCTCCCAGCGTTCAGTTCAGTTTTTCCTGCCTGGCTCTGTTCTACCCTATCACAGACAAAACAACTTCTTTATTAACCAATGGTATTCTTTCCCAGCATACAGAGGATATCCCACATTATTCACTTACACACATCCAAAAATAAGCAGACAAAAGCATGCACATACACATGCAAACACCACACACACAAAACAGAGAAAGAAAGAATCAGCAATAAAAAGCACATAAGAGTGGGTGAGTGAGCACACTGCTCATGGAGTCAGAAAACCAGGCTCTTGCATTCTACTGTGCCACTAGGTAGGTATGTAGCAATCTCTCTCTGATACCACTTTGTAACTCTGTATAGACTTTGATTCCTGATTTAAAAAACCTGATCAATGTTTATATGGTCCTGAGAGAAAAATGGTTTTACCAACAGCCAGAGATTTTGAACACATACTTTTATATGTATTGCATTGCTTATTGTGCCATGAAAATTGAACACTTTGGTTGCCCCCATATCTTATCAAACTGGCAGTCATCTGTGTTGAGATTCTAATTATGTATGTAGAAGTTCCTTCTACTTGAAGAGGAGTTACTGTTTTACTTCTGATCAACAGATTTATTATATTAGTGTGAGTATCATTCTTATTGAGTATGTTCCTGTTATGTATTAGAAACACTCAACAGCTGTCTCTTTAGCACCAGACACCATTTCTGTTTTAGAATTTTTGAAGCAGGGATTCATTTGTTTTCTTTGCTAAATTGTAAACACCACGATGGCAGAATCAACAATACGGAAAAAAAAAAAAAACCCACCCTAACTAAATTCCTGATTTTTTAAGGGTTGATTGATAAAACTAATGGATTGATAAATTAATCAACTATAAACTTGTTGATTTATTCTAGAGTAGTGGTCCTGGCAAAGAATTCTGTAAAATTTCATGGCAATGATCTTTTCTAGTTATCCATTAATTCAGGATTGAGTGACGATGGGATTAAGACATTTAGTCAGTTGTAACATTGAAGGTATTAAAAATCATCTGAGACTGATAAATGCTAGCACTTGATGATCTGCAGCTGTTTCAAGCATGCTGTTTATAATCCTTAGTATAGTTTACTTTATTCATGCATGCTACTCTATCATATATTGGGATCATGACATTTTAGTATTTGTAGTTGGAAAAATTCTTATGTTTGGTAATTTTAGATAACCTGTAGTGAATTTCTACAGTTTTTAAAAAATAAACAAAGCATTCAAATAGAATTTTTTACCTGATTTCTAACTGATAATTTTATGTACCCTCAGGAAATTTCAGAAATTTGACGTAATATTGTCACCTTTGAGTAAGATCACAAAACTGACATGTCTTAAGATGTGCTCCCCCCCCCGAATTTGGTTTCTTGACACAAGGTTTCTCTGTGTTACAGCCCTAGTTGTCTTCATACTCGCTCTGTAGACCAGGTTGGCCTTGAACTCACAGACATCCACCTGCCTCTGCGTCCTGAGTGCTGGGATTAAAGGCATGCACCACCACTTCCCGGTGTGCATATTATTTTCAATAGCTGAATTACTCTTTCAACAATTTCCTTCAGTCACTATGGGAAAAATGTTTAGAGATTGACCATAGTCAATAGGGTAAAAATGTAGCTACAGAGTACATGTAAGGAATATTTGTGAGTGTGGGTGGGCGTGTGCACACATATGTGTGTGCATGGTTGTGTGTAGGCCTGAGGTCAGTATTGATTGCTATTAGCTCCTCATTTTTTGAAACAGGGATTGATGTGGGATTTCCCTCTGTATGCTGTGATTACTGTTGGTTAATAAAGAAACTGTCAATGCTTGTGATATGGTAGAGTAGAGGTAGGCAGGGAAAGCTAAACTGACTGCTGGGAGAAAGAAGGTGGAGTCAGAGAGAAGCCATGGAGCTGCCACCAGAGACAGACATGCTTAAACTTTGCTGGTAAGCCACTGCCTCATGGTGATACATAGATTAATAGAAATGGGTTAAATTAAGATGTAAGAGTTAACCAATAAGAAGCTAGAGTTAATGGGCCAAGCATTGATTTAATTAATAAAATTTCTGTGTGGTTATTTCGGGAGTCTGGGTGGCCGGGAAACAAACAAGTGGCTTCCCACTACAAGGGTCTGTCATTGAATTCTGCCAGCATGCTGACCTGAGCTAGAGGGATTCTCCTGTCATCACCCAGTACAAATGCACACAATGATGCTCAGCATTTTATAGGTTTCTGGGAATTCGAACCCATGTTCTCTTGCTTGTGCAGCAAGCAGTTTATTGACTGAGCCATTCCCTAGCCCTAGAGAACACCATTTAATAAAAGATTGGATTTAATTTTTAATATTTTGTTAAATTAATAAGAAATAAATGCCTCTAGTTTTTATGATCATAGTGTATTCCTATAAAATTTTTCTTTTGCATTTATTCACTTTGTATGTGCATGTGCATACAAAGGCACACGTGTTAGTGGGAAATAGATGTTACTTTTTTTCTACCATGTGCATTCTGGGATTGAACTCAGGTCATCAGGCGTAGCTGGAAATACCTTTATTTGCTGAGCCATCTTGCCAACCCAGAAACTTCTTTCTTCTTATGTATGGCAAACCTAGCTTGTTATGTGGATTAGAAGTGATTGAGGCTCTTGTATTAGGTTGATTTCTTTATTGTGGAATTGGTAAACAAAGTTATCTGTGATGGATTAGAATTTAGTTCAATGTATATATATCAATATATATGTATTTGTATGTATATATATGTGTGTGTGTGTGTATACATGTGTGTATATATATATATATTCTAGAGCCTTGAATGTAACAGAATATCCCAATGGCAGAGATCCACAAAATAACACATGCCACTTGGTGAATTTTTCCAGTATGATTCCTGAGACCATCTCCTGATTATGCAATAATCAGTGCCATTTTCTGCAGCTAATGACTTGTCATAAGCAGGGAGGTGTATTTCTCAGTGGACTTATTTTTATATCAGCAAGGAGCAAGGAACTTTTCTGAAGTTGAAATTTGCTTCGTCAGGAATAGGCTGAGATCATTGCCAAATATTTCCTCAAGTTGCCATTCAGTTATAAATCCTTTAAAAAATTCAAAAGACCCTGTATGAGTGCTGTGGTTTATAGCTAGTAACTACCCACCTACTGGGGCGTGGCCTCATAGACTATTCACCCTGATGTGGAAACTCCTCTAGCCCTTCTCTCCTCCCCCTGGACCCGTTTTGATGTTTGGTTTGCTTTGGATCTCATCTTCATCCATCGTTCAAGCAGAGAATCCTGACTTTGTAAGTTCTACCCCCTTTAATAAATGCCGATCTATTTCTTAGTTCTGAGCTAGTGTGGAATTCTTTTTTTTAAGCATCCGATCTGTCAACCATCATATGAGATCTTGATAAACAATTGACATTTATATATTTTAGTTTGTTAGTAGAAAATTGTAGAAGAACATATGCTTGACTTTAGCCCCAAGCATATTTACTAATATTTAGTCTAAGAAGTATTTGAATTTCGTGTCTATCTAAAACAATCATTTTTTATGGTCACTATATAAATTTTTCTGTAGTGGGTTGAATTTTTAACTAACATGCAGAAATTATCTCTGGGGCCCCTTTCCAGTTAGGTTTTCACAATGGAGACAAATTCTCAACACGCCTGTGTATAACCAAAAGGAAGCAGTTACCTTAGATCATTGCCTTAGGTCTTTATTCAGTTCTGTGTATCTCTTTTTTCTTTGTTGATTCACATGCAAGATTTAAATATTTGTTACCATAATTAAAGAATCTGTTTTATATAAAATATACTTAAGTTTGTATGCTTTGTATGTGTTACAGAGGGTTAAATCCAGGGCCTTAAGTGTGCTAAGCTGAAGTTTTCTTCAAATCTAAATTTAGTAACTCTTTCTCTGTGACAGATTCCAATCCTTATTCACAAGTCAGACACTTTTTTAAAGGCAATGTCTGTGACAGTATTGCTTTGATATTCCTTAACATTTACCATTTCAAAGCACAAACATGGCCAGTTGGAATTTGAAGTCATTGGATTGTTTCATAATCCTATAAATTAGCGATAAATTTTAATCTCAAAGATTTGCAGAAATTATGTTTAAGACATCTGCTGAAGGTTGTTTGAAATGTACTCCTACTAGGTACATTTACCATCAACTCTGCTGCATAGACAGAGACCATCAAATGACTTTAATGTTGCTCCTGAGAGACCCTTAGGTTCTAGAAAGATGAGCAGATCCTTCCTGGATACTAACTTCTTTAAGAACACACATCAGTTCTTTCGTTTTCAACTCTGTTTTCTCAGATTAGCAGTGTCTGACAATACCATGTGTCTTTAGGGCTTACTGCGTGAAATGAGTTAAAAATAAAAATATTAGTGAGAGAGCAGATACCTCTTTAAGGAATATATATGAGGCGGAATCTCACTGTCGATTTGACTGGCTTAGAATTTACAGTGAAGACTAGGCTGAGCTGGAACTCACAGTTATCCTCCTGCTTCTACCTCTGGAGTACTGGCTTTCACTTCTATACCTAGTCCAAGAATATCTTTAATATTAAATATGGCATGTTTCTTACCTAATAATTTGAGATTTTTCTAACTTGTGAATTTTCCTGTTCTCTCCCATGAATGGTTGTTTAGTGGTGATAGTACAAGATTGAACTGTATAGAGCTAATTAATGTAAGACAATGAAATGTCCTACAAACCTGCAGTTAGCACTAGCATCCACTAGATGGAGATATTGTATACTTTAGGTTGAAAAGGTATACAGTGGTGTGATTGAATGTTTTACCTGTGATATTTAGATTGACCATGTCTTTTAAAATATAGATTGTGTTTTGCCTTTTTACCACATATATTTCAGCAATAAACTTATTCCTTAATGGAAAGTGAGATAAGATAAATATAAAAGGATTCCATATACAATTATATCTTTCAAATACAAGGGCAATCATAAAGCAAAATAATAGAGAAGAAAGGTTCTTCCATTTCAGGGAAAATGAAAATTTTGTTATTTCTGAATAACAGCTTGAAGTTCACTTCTAGCTTCACATATTCCATTGCCTCCTAATTTATTCCCCTTTCTTGAAAAATGTGGAACTAACTCCGCATGGAAACTGGCAAGGTGGCCTAAATGGTCAAGGCATACAAGTCTAATGATGGGCATTTTATGAACTCAAAAGTTTAGGACATGTGCTTTTGTCCTGGCAGTTATTTAAGAAAAGTGTGTGGATTTCAAAGTGAACCAGAATGTTTTTTTCTGAAGAAAAATAATCCTTATGTCTACATAATTCTTTAGAGGCAAACAACCAGGAGCAATCTCCTTATGGGTACACCTTTATATATTTTAATAGTAAGATGGACAAGTTAGGCCCTCCACTTCGAACTGGAAGACATGTGCAAAGGTTGTATGACAGTGATACAAAGTCAGACAGTGCCTTCAAAAGACATGAGTTATTACCCATTTACAAGTAAGTATTTATAATGCAGTTTGGTTGGTCTTTATCAGATATTTCTTACAGGCTCTGTATTATAGAATATTATAATTTTTAACCTTCTCTTTGAAAGTAATCTTAATCATTTTAAGCCATTCTAGTGCTAAATTTCTTTACAAGCCATAAAATGTTTTTGGTTTTCTATTCAAATTAGCATCAATCATGCCTTATATTCTAATTAATTTTAATTATAGAAGATATTGTAGCAGTCACCTTCAACAATTATTTTTGTGAATGTTAAATATTTTAGGAGTAGTAGCCTTATAAAGAAATGTATAGGGCAAGTTACATAGTTAAGCAAATGATGAGCTATAGCCAGAGGAACAAAGATCCTAGGACAGCAATCAATTGATTCATAGGCCTCTTTTAGTTGTTTATCAATGGCTCATGAGGAAGCATGACACTGCTGGATACACACCGATCTCTTCTGGCCTGCTTGCCAAGTTGGCAGTCACAGTCACTCAGGAAATGCTAGTGCATGAGATTTCAGGATTCACAGATCTGGGCTTCAACATGTATTAATTTTAGTCCTCATTCTTAAATGATGAAATTAGTATGTAACAAATGAATATCTGTTTAAAACTTTAAAATATTAATGAAGTTAACAGTGTATCCTGCTTATTATTTACCATGAAGCACAGTGATAGATTCCAGCTAGGCATGCAGTGAGACAGTTCCAGGAGAACATTCTAACATAGCATGGTTGCTTTTAAGTAGTTAGTGATCATTCATAGAAGAAGGCATTATGTTCTGAACTTTGAATTGATGTAGATATCAGGGAAAATTGTCTAGGAAAAAAATTGAAGTGTAATTTTATAATTAGTCTATGTTTATATGTTTGAACTATATATAGCACATTGAGTTCACATATAGACTTAGGGTGAGTACTTACCAGATTTTGTCCAGGAAGAACATGTTTTGAGTATGTGAGCAACAGGTTAAGAATTGATCAGCATAGATAGTTCTTTCCAGTTATTTCAGGATGACTCTTGACAGTAAGATTTCCTCTCTTAGAAGATGTTAGAAAAACAATAGGCATATAATATCATAGCGATTTAAGTTGATAATCTTATATTTTCATTTAAGTTTAATCCTTTAAAGTTTGGTATATTTATAGATGATATTCAAGGTATTTTTAGCTGTGTATCTTAGAGACATTATGTGAGGGTAATAATATGTCTGCCAATATTGTAGAGCTTCTAAAAAAGAAACTATACCTCCTATTTGAATGACATTCTGGCCGTTTTCTTTATGTAGAGATGAATGTAGAAAGACACAATTCCAGCTCTATAAAAGTGGAATAGAATAAGCCTCACAGATAGTCTTAGGGGAACCATTCATTTATCTCATCAGTGCACCAAGGCCTTTCTTTGCTTCTTGAAGAAGTAGCTACTCAGAGCAACCATTCTGAACTGTAGCATTGTGTATGCAATATAGGGTCTGCAGTATTATCCACCAAATTTAAGTACTGACCTGACCACATAATAGCATTACAGCTTACACAGTCTCTAAACACAGGATCTCCAAGTCGGGTATGTGGTACAATATATTTATATAATGTCTCTAAACCAAAATGTTAACATGGAATGGAATGATACCTTCATACTTAGTATCCTAAGTATTTGGAGAATAGTTAATACATGCATGTATTCTGGAAGTAGTTGTTCAACCTATTAGGGATACTTCCCACTTTACCATATAAATAAGTAGAGTGGGGAGAATTTCAGCCAAAGATTAAGAACTGCTAAAGAATTTTTCAAGTTTTTTTTCCCATTTATATTACAAAATTGTTTGTTTGCAAAATAAACTTAGTCCTTAGAGAAGAGGAGGGGACTGATCCCTTATTGACTCTCTAAATATTGACCTGACAGCATACTACTAGAGTCCCTTTGGTTAAGGTATTCAAGGGCTTTTGCCTCTATTAACCCATCTGTAGTATGAAGTTAGTTATTAGAATTAAATAAACTTACTTATGTGAACCAGAAATGTATTTAGTATGTAATATTTACTGTTAAAAGTGAACATGTGGAGCTGGAGAGATGGCTCAGCAGTTAAGTGCACTGACTGCTCTTCCAGAAAACCCGAGTTCCATTCCCAGTACCCACCTAACAGCTTACAACTGTCTATAGCTCAAGATCCAGGGGTCTGAAATCCTTACACAGACACACATCCACGCAAAACACTATGTGCACAAAATAAAAATAAATCATTAAAAAAAATTTAAAAAGTTAACATGTAGTGGCAGTATCAATAGTAGTAATATAATCAACATGCTGGATTTTTATATGAATTTATATATTAAAACCTTTCTGTAATGTAAATGATAAATTTACAAATGAGGAAGCTCAAGTTATCATCATTACTATCATTAAAAACGTTGTTTGGTAACAGTGGAGTTTTAATCTAAACTTATGTAAACTCCATAGCCTCTCCTGTTAATAGTATATAATAATTCAGATGTCAGAAGTTTGAAAATCAAAATTCAAAGTCATTCTCACTTGTATCAGATGTTTCTATCTGTGCAGTTGGTGAAATTAAATCTTTATTTAGTCATTCTAAGAACATTCATAAAAATGAATATTATCATTAAAGTAGCTAGCAAATTTTCTTATTTTAACTATATCCTATATTTTTAGGCTAGCAATAATACTTGTTTAATGTTTGCTTAGGAGTTGTCCGTAAACAGTATTTATGTTGTGAGCAATTATAAATGAGGCTTTTAAACTACAGTTTTAAAATGAAATCTTCTATGGGGCATAAGTAGTATTTTATCTGTGTTGTATTTTATGAAGGTAATGTTACCCAGTGTATCGTAGTGTTAATATTGACTAATATTACTTGTTTTCAGATCAAAGATACTACTTGGAATTTATTCTTTTGAACTTCTCTGCAGCCTGTTTTTCTACTGATATAAAAAGAAAAATCAAGAAGAATTAATTTTAATACTTTTTCAGCATATCCTCATTTTCTCTCTTCCAGAGCTAACATCAAATCTCGAAATACTACACCTCCTAGCTTGGCAAGAAATTCTGTGGCAGGTGTGCTTACCAACAAAAGAAAAACTTATACTGACAGTTACATAGCCAGGTACGTTTAGCTTGCTCATCTGATAATTAGAGTGCAGATGAATGTATGCAGTCAAATTCTGTACACAAAAATAGGTAATATGAGCCGGGGTGGTGGTGGCGCACGCCTTTAATCCCAGCCCTCGGGAGGCAGAGGCAGGCGGATCTCTGTGAGTTTGAGGCCAGCCTGGTCTACAAGAGCTAGTTCCAGGACTAAACTACAGAGGCTCCAAAGCTACAGAGAAACCCTGTCTCGAAAAACCAAAAAAAAAAAAAAAATAAATAAAAGGTAATATGCTATGTGTGCTCTAGTTTTTGCTTTTTTTAGAGCTCAATATGGCTTTCAAATGGACAAGAAATCATTGAAGCAGAAGTACTATTTTCTTTTAGTTTTTCATTGTAAATTCTCAAATATTTCTTCTTTAGTTTTACTGGATTTATTTAGCCTTTTTGTTTTTTCTTGAATGTTTAAATCAAGTTCACTATGAACTGTACATAGAGCTTGTGATTATTGCTATTGTAATTTTCCATATTTTGATACTTAGGCCTATCCTGGAAAGACTTTATATATGTACACACACACATACATGCATGCACATAGAGACAGATATTAACATTTTTGAATGAAAAGATAGAGAATGGAAAAATAAGAATTAAAAGACAAGTTGAAAGTTAGCAGGAGGTTTGTCCATAGGGGATGTTTCAGCAGTTATGAGCTACACACTGTGTTTTGAAATTTGTAGTAGTGAGGGGCCAATGGCTATAGAAATATAGTTCATACTGTCTA
>JAQHUG010000083.1:4024759-4035532 GCA_028555095.1 Dicrostonyx torquatus | reverse complement strand
AAAAAAAAAGAAAAGAAAAAGAAAATTTAATAAAAAAGAAAAGATTTTAGAAAAAACAGGAAGTCATTATCTGATATGGGAAGGAATTTCTTGAATAATTTAGTAAATACTGATTTACAGCAAAGAACACATGTGATCATACTAAAAAGAAAAAAAAACTACAGTACTTCAGAAGCTCAAGGTAAATTGAAATCACACAACATAATGTGTAAGAGGAGGTTACTATAGCCAGCCAAATGGGTCAAGCCTTTGACATTGTGACACTATGTTGTCATCTACCAAGTTCATTTTTGAGATTAGTACAGTTGACTTATCAATAAAATGAAATCTTAACTTGTGATTTTGTGTTGAGTCCCATTTATGACTTTGTCCACATGAGGCCCATGGACACTGAGTTGGACTTGCCTGACAGTGGTGTGTGGGGATTTTCTACAAATACAATAGTAAGAGTGAAGCCACAGAATGAACAGCTCTGGGGCTTGGTGGGAGTAGAGGACAGGAACTAGCATATGACATGTACTGAAAATACCAATGCCAAAGAAATGTAAAAGGGTATTTAGCCTCACAAACAGGAATGTGTATATATTAAAACTATATAGGTAACCATGTCATACTTACTAAAGGAAAAGAAAACCTCAGCACAAACACATTATTACAAAATGTGATGATGAAGACCCTTGGGTGTTCCCAGCTGCAGCATACAGTGGTCAGCAATTATGGACAGAATTTAGTAATGCCTGGGGAAGTTGAAAGTTTAATATTATATTGAGTTTTTTTTTTCTGTTGTTTTGTTTTGCTTTGTTTTTCGAGACAGGGGTTCTCTGTGTTGCTTTGGAGCCTGTCCTGGAACTAGCTCTTGTAGACTTGGCTGGCCTCAAACTCACAGAGATCCTCCTGCCTCCGCCTCCGGAGTGCTGGGATTAAAAGTGTGTGCCACAACCGCCCGGTTTATATGAGATATTTATTAATGGGTGTTTGTGTTGAATATTTAAATGATTTTTTTACAGTTTGAATTAATTTTTAATATATTTCACTGGCAGAAAGCTGGTTTATTTTTCCTTTGGTACTCTCCCTTAATTTGTGTGTGTGTGTGTGTGTGTGTGTGTGTGTGTGTGTGTGTGTGTGTGTCCTGTTCAGAGAACTTCAATGATCGTACAAACTATTTCTCCTGGGACTACAATCAGGTGGGATTATGAAGTATTAAAACCCACGAGATGCTGATACTGCTTCCTTTTCATCTCGGAGTTTTAAGTCCAGAACAATGTGTAGCCTTCTGCCTTTACCTTTGCACATCTAAAATTACAGGGATGGTAGCATGACCCAGAGATGTTTTTATAATTTTAGCGAGAGTAATATTCACATTTAGATTTTAGTTCCTGTGTGTTAATTACTTGCTGTTCTTCATTGGGTCATGTTAATAACTAGTAATGTGAGTGAAATTGATTCCTGCACTTTTTTCTCTACTTCTGTAGGCCAGATGGAGACTACACATCTTCAGTTAATGGTGGAAACATTAAAGGCGTTGAGGGAAATTCATCTGGACACTTACCAAAATTCTGCCATGAGTGTGGGACAAAATACCCTGTTGAGTGGGCCAAGTTCTGCTGTGAATGTGGCATTCGAAGGATGATTCTGTGAACAGAATCTCAGAAGCTAAGGGGCCAGGCTCAGAATTTGATGATTATGGCTGCTTTGACTCCAGGGCACTTATTACATTGCGCTAAAGCTATTTACAGTGCCCTTTCCCTTTCTCTTTGGAACATAGGACTTTGGCTGTATAATGTGTCTGTATGTATTTATAATTATATATGTATGTATATATATTCTGTATATAATAAATCTGATTCCTCCAGCCTGTGCCATTCAAAGAAATACTTAAGTACATGTCAAAAAGTAAGCTGATATGAGACCAGTGTCTTCGGTATTGCTCTCCAGTTGTTTAAAACATTAGTATACTTGCACAGGCACTCCCACTCCATTGATGAGCCTTGCATGCTTTCGGAGGACAAGAAGTCAGAATAGATGCTGTTATTGGTGCCCATCACCAGTAGCATCATAGAGGAATGGGATACTGGAGATTCTGTTGTTTGATCATTATCAACTGATGTGAGGTCATTTGCCCAGCTGGATTCTTCAGCAACTAGTGTTAAATTCCTAAAAAAAAAAAAAATGATGAAAAGGAAAATCTGAGGTCCATGTTGCTGGTAAGTTCATGGATTATTAATTACATAACCCAATTAAATTATTAAACATATAATCCTCATTCTGTGAGCATGTAATAATGCAATTTCCTTTTCAGGAATGGCTGAGCTTATAAATGTAATTTACTCTGCTGAGAACTGAATGATTAATTTACCTCCATCTGATTTGGACACATTTTCTCTCCACTTCCAATTGTGTTCTGAGATTTTATTTTCCCTTCTTATTGCATAAATCCTTTGGAAAGTAGTTTTAGTTTACTACTACAGTCTTTGCAGTATTACACATAATTATATTACATATAATTATTTAAGGTACAGTTTTTTCTGTAAAATTTTGTTTGAAAATTTTATTTCTGTGTATGTGTGTTTGTAGGAAATTAATACATTTTAAAAAAAGCACCCTGCCCAACAAGTATAATTGTGGTATTCATTAATTCTGAGCATGCAGGCGAAGCTGTTTTTTAGTCACTCATGGTTCACATAGTTATGACTATTGAAAGAATACCTAGTTTTTCCTGTTCACATGTTCTTTAGTGCTTACTTTTGAAATACTATATAATATATATTACAGAGAAAATGTACTGAATTGTTTTAAACAGCTGGGCTCCACAAGCACAGCCACAGTGTAGTTCTCTCTCTCATCCTCTTTACTTCGACTATAGCAGTACTGACTGGCAGGCCGCTTTGGTAGTGTATTGCCATAGTCCTGCAGAATGGCTGTGCAGTCTGAACTTTGCCATACAAAGGAACCCGTACATTTTGTATTGATGGGCTTCCTACTTTCTTGTTTGTTGTTTCTGATTAAGGATGGATGTAGAAATTCATTGCTTCGGATTTCATTTCTGAAATTTATATACTTCTTGTTTCCTATTTTATTTTAATTTCTGAAGGGATTTTAAACTTGTAATGAATCGTCATTTCATTCACCTTATTTTTCTTTCGTGTTACTAGATTTTTCCCTCGAAAAGGAACAACCTTTTCCTCCAAAAGGAACAACCTTTTGGTCATATTGATAAATTCAAAACTAAGTAGCTTGAATTAATAGTAATGCAATTAGGAGACTAAGACAATCTGGATTTTTATTTTAGCAATTCCTTTTTTGTGAAATTGGCTGCAACTAGATGAAGAACTTTTATTTTGTTAATTTATCTTTATCTAGGAATGAGCACTATTTCTTTCAGGTGTGTTTTAAATTCATGTAGTCTTTTATTTCACTTAAAGAATGGATGGGTAAATTTGTTTGTTTGTTTGTTTTTGTTTTTCGAGACAGGGTTGCTCTGTGTAACAGTCATGGCTGTCCAGGAATTCAAAGCCAGGCTGGCCTCGAACTCACTGAGATCCACCTGCCTCTGCCTCCGGATGCGTAACCACCGCCCAGCAATCATTTTTAAATAAGCAGACAAGAAGCAGACAAGTTTGTTTGTCATTGACTGCTACAGTAGCAAGTGTTAAAAGCATACTACCTAGAAATAAGCCGTTCAAACCCATTCAGTTCCAGAGCCCAGAGATCACTACAGACAGTAAGTTGCTGAAATACACATTTGAAACACGGTACAATTTTTAACAGGTTTCTGTGGTCCATTCTTACGTTCATGTTGATGTGTTGTGCAATAGTTTTTACACTCTTCCTATGCACCATTCATTTTTATTTATTTGCACAATTATTTGCGAGTGTGATAGAATGAAGAGTAATTGTAAGGTTAAATTAAAATGGGATATTGCTTATAGATTATTCTGAAAGTTATTCACTTGAAAAAAATAAAATAAGACCTTTGTGACTGCTGTTGTCTCTTATTCACAGTTTTTTAAATTATAAATGATATTAATTTTGAATCAATAAAGACACAAACAAGTTATTGGTTGTTATATTTATTGATATCTTTGAGAATGATAGGAACAAACTAGACTATAAATATTAAAAATGCCTTTTTTATACCATAGTTTTTAATTTGCCATTTTTATGGAATTATAAAACATTTGTTACAAGGTTTTTTTCTAACTTTTTATTGATTCTCTGTGGATTTCACATCATGCATCCCAATCCCATTCATCTGCCTGTCCCCTTGCTTCCACCCTCTTCCCTTGCAACTTTCCCCCCAAACAAAAATTAAAGTAAAAACCAAACACAAGTAGTGAGTCACACAGTGTACCCTTTAGTCCGTGCATCTGTACTTGTTAAGTGTTCGTTGCAGTGAGTCATTGGTCTGGTTTGAGGCCTCTGGCTTCTGCTACACCCTCAATACTGGGACCTCAGTGGTACTCCTCTCGGATATCCTATTGTTGCCTTGTGTCCTAGAGATCCTGTAGCTTTGGATCTACACCTTCATTTGCTCCAGCAGTTCATAGAAGAGGTGGGTGTTGGAGTGGGCTACCTTGTCCTGGTTCTGGGCCTGGGTGGTAGCTGGATGGTCAGCCTGCCAGCTCTCCCTCAGTGTCACCACCCAGGTGAACTTTACTGCACTGCTCCTGCTAGCTGAAGGACTGTAGCAGAAAGGAGCAGGCCAGTCCTGCTGTTCACACCCTCAGGTTTCAGGGCCCACTCTCTGGAATGCTGCAGTTGGTGAGGGACAGGCAGTTCTTCCATTCTCATGCCCCAAGGTTGGCTATCCCTCCTGTTCCAGGTATCAGGCGGTACGAGGGAGGGGCGCTCTACTACTCTTAAGCCAGCAGGCCCGGCTATCCTACGCCTGTCAACAGGGTCAGCACTGGGTGCTTCCCAGGGAAGGTGTCCTGCTGTAGCAGTACTTTTCTTTAGTCTGCCAGCTCAGACATAACGACAGGAAGACATCTTATTAATTATGAAAGCTCAGCATGTAGCTTAGACACATTCGTAACTAGCTCTTATAACTTAAATTAACCTACTTACATTAATCTGCATCCAATCATGTGGTGTTACCTCCTGTCCTGTGCCTCCTGTCTCCTGGCATCTCCTGTACAACTGGACTCCTCCTCATCTTCCTTTCTATCCTTGGAAGTCCCGTGACGGTTCAGCTTTTTAAAATACCATTATAGCGGTACACCTTCACACAGTGCACAAATACCCCACAACATGCTGCCGCTGCCCTGTGTGCTGCAGCTGGCAACGGGCAGGGACATTTCCACTCTTGTGGCCCCAGCGCCAGCTCTCTGACCCGCTGCAGAATGCAGGACACTAGGGGAGGGAGTGCATTTTTCTTCTTACAAGATTTTAAGGTGTAGAAAAACTTTTTATATCCAAGAAAGCTTTAAAACTGAACATAGTAATATTTATGGATGAATACTATATAGATGAATACTATATATTTAATGAAAAATATTTACAATGAATAAAAGACTGTTCACATTCTAAATTTTAAGAAAAGTGCCACATCTAATGAAAATATGGCTATTAGACACATCTTATTTGTATTCAGTTTTTTTTCTGAACAAAAGAAGATTTTTTTTTTAACTAGGACTAGAAGCTCAAGCAGTAAAATTCTAATAGAAAAAAAATACAGACTTCGTCACGCTTGGGTATTAGATTGAACGTACATGTATTTTATATGGTGAAGTATATTTTCAGAACTGAAGTCAGCTGTTTTTTGAAATGGATTGTGTTATTGAGTATATCTGACAAAAACAATAAAGTTAGAAGTAGCACACTCATTTTTACTTACGAACATTTTGATTAAATATTGAAATGCTCATTATTGAAATACTCTTACATGAGAATTGCTCTTGATGCCACTAGAGGGTGCTTTTGTATAATTTACTCTTCCTAGCCCCAGTTATAAAGGTTTCTCAGTTTTGATTTTGAAATGTGAAATTTCAGAATTTTATGAGCAATTTTTTTGGTACTTCTGTTAGTTTTAGAGATCCCTATATTGACAACTTAAGAAGCTAGTGTAAGCCATTTGTAGCACCATTATGGGAGTAAGTTAAAGCAATAATTAATATCTATTGCCTTTCAGTGATTTTTAGCAAAATACCATTGTAGAATATTGCCTGCTGACTATTGTTTTAATGTTTCACCTTAGTTATATGAATATGATGGCTAAAGGTAACAAATTTATATTCAGTTGCTAAGAAAAATTCTTTTAAATTGTGCACAAAATGCTTCAATTATGTTAAAACTACAAATAAAAGGCGTGAAACTTTTTTTCTATATTTTGCCTGCTTCTACTACAAGACTATTTGGTGAATTTTATTTAAATTTCATTTAAATTGTGGACTTTCTAAATGAATGCAGTATGTGTATACTCTATGAAGCAAATAAAGAGGGTTACAGTTTTCAGAATTAGCCACTCAGATGTGACAGTATCTTTCTAAAACTCCTTCCATTGAATTCAAGCTCTGGTAGGTATAAGTGATACCTCTGTGTTCTGGTTAAGCTACTTAATTTTTGCAGTGACTTACTGTGAAAAATGCAATTAAACCTAAGTCAGATTTTAATGGAATGAAGAAATTTTCCTGAATTTGACTCAGACTTCTAAGCGGCCTGTTTCGTTTTTGGTGCACCCCCTTTCCCCAGTGACTTTTACTCTACTTGAAAAAGAGTTAAACTTAGCTCCAGCAGGTAGTAGGTAGGAGTTGCTCTTGCTTCTCTTGACCGGAGTGCTGTGCAGCATTGAAATGATTCAAAAGTTTTTCTACTATGTTTTGTCTCCCAGTCATTTTGGTCAAGAAATGTACTTTAGAAAGTAGGAAGTTATTTTGTTTAGTAGTCTCCCCAAATTTACACTGCCTTTAGGGAAATATCATGTAGACCTCACAAGAAAGAAGATTTCAAATTCATTTTAAACACTAATTTCTCAAGTATTAGTAAAGATGCCATCTAACTAGTTTTTCAAAATAACAAAGCAATTTTAGGATACACTGTACTGAAAGGTAAAATGAAAATGCCTCTTAAGTGAGCGTGATACTTCTGCCATTCTGACACTCTGGTGCATTCTGTAAACCCTGCCATAGTTCCCTGTGCCTGTAGAGTAATGGACTCTCCCTGATACTGTCGCCAGGGAGCTCTTTACCATAGATTAAAAACAGACTCACTTCACCAGTGTTCAGTAGAAGACAAGAAGCAGTATAAGAAATTAAGCACTGACTAAGTTATATTTAAACGTGAAAAAGTTTGACCCGGGCGGTGGTGGCACATGCTTTTAATCTCAGCACTTGGGAGGCAGAGGCAAGTGGATCACTGTGAGTTCTGGTCAGCCTGGTCTACAAGAGCTAGTTCCAGGACAGGCTTCATGGAACCACCTGAGCCAACTAGCCTAGACAGCATGAAAAATACTGTGACACCTGAATTTGCTGTGTTTCTGAATGGACAACTTCCAAACATGTCTGGCTGGCTTTCCTAAAGATTCTTTTAATTTATCAATATCTTTTAATAAATGATTGGTTTAACTAGACTGGTGTCTGCTCTTTTGTATGTAAAAGCTTCAGCCAATGTGGTCTTAGTTCACAGTCACCTTCTGCAATGAGTGTGGTTCTAAAACGAATACTTATATCCATATTGTTTGGAGGAACTCTAAAATACACTGAATTTACACACCTTTCCCAATTTAAGGCTGCTGTTAGATAATCACAAATTGAATTTTAAAAACTGCATCTTAGCCGGGCAGTGGTGGCGCAGCACTCGGGAGGCAGAGGCAGGCGGATCTCTGTGAGTTTGAGACCAGCCTGGGCTACAAGAGCTAGTTCCAGGACAGGCTCCAAAGCTACAGAGAAACCCTGTCTTGAAAAAACAACAAAAAAAAACTGCATCTTGACTGTATTTCTATTGATAGCATAGGAATAATTTATAGATGATTATTAGTATTACATATAAAAATGTTGCCAAGATGTATGATGCTAAACAAGCTCTTGGTACATTATATAATTGATTACATGTGTACATTATATAGTGACCTGTTTAAATATCTTGAGTACAATGAACAAGGAAGTAAATTGTGAACTTTGTAAATTCTAATGGAAGAAGATTGAAAATACAGATGAATATATAGTTTATGATAGGGTTTGAAGCTGCTATGGAGAAAACCCAGGTATGGGAGTGATTAAGACAGAAGACAGAAAGGGAAGTGAAGGTGAGTTGCATTTTGGTAGGACACGTAGGGATGATTTCATTGAATAAGTAATATTAGAACACAAGCCTTAAAACAGACAGGGTGAGCTAGTTTTTAGGCACTTGTTTTAGGCACCTTAGCTTCTAATTGCTTCTATTGATGATTATTCAATATGCTTGAAGCCTGTGGAAAACTGGTATTTCCAGAATGAGATGAACATTGGCAGAAAAGAGTAATTGGAGTGTAGCTTAGTCCATAGAGTGCTCACCTAGTCCACAGAAAGCCTTGGGTCCAGTCCTCCTAACACAGAATGAAATGAGCGTCATTGGCACATTCCTGTATTCCTAGCACTTGGGAGGTAAAGTCAGTAAGATCAGGAACCCAAGGTTATATTTAAGCCTGTCTAAAGACCAAATAAACAGAATGGAAAGGCAGATTGACTGACTTATTCAGGTAAACTGGGATAAGAAGATGGCATGATCTGAACGAGGCGTGTTCTGGGTATCTAGGTGATGAGAAGCAGAAATCGTCATCTTTGCTGACACAGCTGGCTGTGCCACTCTGTTTATTACTCGATGTTTAGACAAAGCATACAGATGTAAAGTGAGGGTGCATTTCCTCACCACACAGTGCTTCCCTCGGTCCACTAATCTCTCATCCTTTAAGTGCTATCATTAAAATAAAACACTATTTACTCTTGATTCAAACTTTTTCTCTTATTGTGGAGGCAAAGTTTAGTCATTGATTATGCTTGATGTTCTAAACGTCAACAAATGAGCATTCCTTTCTTGTCAGATTAACTCTAAGATGGTTTTAAAGGGACTTTCACATGCAAGAAACAGAGAGCCCTCCAATCTGTTATCTTTAGAAAAGGGTTTGCAACAAATTACATGTGTGTTAGAAATACTGTGATTCTCTTAGTAATCCTCCTGCCTCAACCTCCTACAATGTATATCACTATTCCCGGCTGTTTTTATATATGGGTACTGGATGGCAGTTGTCCGTGATCAGTGCACCTTCCCTGTTTTGTTGTCTTGTGTTACAATAGCTTCATTGGTTCTATTATTGGCTGAAATTTGTCACAGAAGTAATAGTTAGACCTCAAAATACCATGGAGATTTTTACGAGCAGAAAACTCTGGATTTAGTCATGTTATCTTACTTTTGTTACAGAATCATATCATGTCCATCTTTAGCAAATTGCATTTCATTATAGAATATTTTACATAATTACTTAAATGAGTCTTAGTAAGATATTGACAGAATGCATTTCAACTGTTTATCCGCTAGCCTCATTTTTGTTGTTGTTTTTTTTGTTTTGTTGTGTTTTGTTTTGTTTTATCGAGACAGGGTTTCTATGTAGCTTTGGAGCCTGTTCTGGAACTAGCTTTTGTAGATCAGGCTGGCCTCAAACTCAGATCTGCCCACCTCTGCTGTGCTGTGATTAAAGGCGTGCGCCACCACCGCCCAGCTGTTAGCCTCATATTTGCCCATAAGGTGCTTAATTGACAGCAAAGATGATATATTCTTTCAGAGGTTATAAAACATTTTAAGCAATTATGTGATAATTGTTTTTAAAATAAAATACTAAGATTGATTTTGTCAACTCATAATGTATATTCCTTAAAATAAAGTCCTAAGAACAACTAAAGGAACTTTAGTTAGGACTAACAGAACCAGTAGCAGTTAAGAATAAAGGAAGTCAGTGCTGCTTACAATTTCAGAAGGGTCTGTGTAGAAAATTTCTAAGTAAGAACTTAAACACATAAAGGCTTCACAAGTACAACGCATGATAAAGACAACCAGATTTAAAGAGAGGCATGTGTTTATGGGAAATCCTTAGGGTCAGAACTACCTGTAAATGGAAGCATGGCCTAGGAGAAAGATTTCTAGTTCAGGGTTACCATAACTCAGCTTTACAGGGATTATCAGAATGAAGAAAGGTTGGTCATTGGTCATCGAGGATTAAGGCACAGTTAGGAAGGACAACCAAGTCTTGGTGTTTGTTACTCAGCATGGTGACCCAGTACTTTACATTTCAGAAAACTAGCAAAATTTTGAATGTTTTTCACCAAAGGAAAAATAAAACGGAATAATTATTTGAGGAACTAGGCATGCCTCCCTTGGTTTGAACATTGCATAATGTATGTACACATTAAAACAGCATGTGGTATTCTGATTGTGGTATTGTACAATCTTTTGTGTCATCTAAAATATAATTATCCTGTGCCAGAGAGATGGCTTGTCCAGTGAAAGTACTTGGCGCACAAGCCTGATGACCCCAGGTGGATCCCTGGAGCCCACCTAAAACCCAGATGTACACATCTGTAAACTGCTGGTCTCCTGTGGAGAGATGGGAGGCAGAAACAGGAACAGTTCAAAAACCCACAGACCAGCTATCCTGAAGTAAGCACCCAGACAAGAAAGAGCCTTCCTCAGAAACAAGGTAGTAGAGGATTCACCCCTAAAAGTTGGCCTCTGACATCCACAACATGTGTATACACACCTGTACTCACATTTGAGCACAAAAAGATCATTTAAAAATTAAATAAG
>JAQHUG010000083.1:3988081-4018974 GCA_028555095.1 Dicrostonyx torquatus | reverse complement strand
GGAGGGCCAGGAACAAGGGGAGTAAATGTAAATTTTTCTTGTAATAATAATTAAAAAATTTAAATAAAATAATTGCCTCAATTCTAAGGAATATGTCATTTGTATATTCCTTGTAGACTTTTAAAAGTATTTACTTGTAAAATTTTATAATATAGTGCTATTATTTTGATCTTTTATCAATCATGTTGACCTTATATTTTGCTGTTATTTAAAAATGGCATTCAATAATCAAATAGCGTTTTGAAAATGATGAATTAATGTAAAACTTTAAGGTTGTATCAAAGAGAGTATTTAAATACGTTTTTATAAATTGTGAACCTCTAATGTATTATAGAAAAAAATTGTCCAGAACATAGAATCTTATTTGTTTTATTTACTTTATTTATTTAATTATTTAAAATAAAATTTTCATTGATGCTATTTTGCTTTTTTTTTCTCCTCTGTAGCACTGGTAAGGATTAAGGTTTCTTGGAAAGAGCTTTAGAAAATGCTCATTTAAAACATTTATATTCATATTTGATTAAAACATTCATAGAGACAATCATATAATTGTGGACTTAGAATAAAAATATACTCACAATGCTCAATGACCAGATTCCTTTGCCACTCTCTACTTTGCTAGTAGCTAGGAAACATTGAGGGAAACACAACATAAAAGTGTGGATACCTTCCAAAGCACTTAGCACACACATTGAATGAACTGTTGGGGCAAGTTTTGCCCACAGTTCAAGTCTTTTATAAATAAATAATAAAAACCAAGGAAGAAATATGAATAACTTTTAATAAGCATTTAAAATATTTGTCCTTTATTTTGCCATAATCAGAATATTTTTAGTACGGATAGGGAGCATTACAGACATCTTGCAGGTTTAGAGTTTACCTTTAGGTGCAAATGTCCTCCTTTCCCTAGCTAATGGCTTACCCATTCTACCACTTCTTCAAGGTAGAGGACAACCACTTAGTAGATCCTATTTTGTCGTGGAAACAACCGGCTTAGCCAAGTCCAATAAGGAAATTAAATTTCTTAAAGTATGATTTGTTCCTGATAACTTGTGAGAACTGTTGTTTTGGGCAAATAGTGATTATGAAACAAACTTTAAACAGTCAGTTCTTCTCTCAAAACTGTGTTAATGCCAGCTGTCTGTGCCATGGAGGATGAACTCCATATGGGTTGGGAAAGAGGAAGAGCAAGAAGGCATGGCCACCCCACATGGAACGTCAGTGGAACATGTGTAGATCACATACAAACATCCAGCACATGGCTACATGCTGCAGTTGCTGGACAGAGCAAAACAAATATGAGTTCAGCACAAGCAGACTGTCGTCCCTTTCAGAGATGAGACCTCTGCAGCGTAGTGCTCCTCACCCTTACAACTGAAGGGAGACTGCCGGCCATCGAAAGATGGCAACAGCTCTATACATAGGATATACACAGATGTCCTGTAAAAGACAGAAATTCATGTAACAAAAATAGTGTTCCTAGCTGAGCATATTGGCTCATGTCTGCAATCCCAGCACTTGGGAAACTGAGGCAGGAGCATCATAAATTCAAAGCCAGCCATAGGTACAAATGGAACACTGATACAAAACAAGAAATTGGTATTTCTTCTGTTAACATAATTGTAGGGTCTTAGTTTCAGGCTGATTCTTGGTACTGCTGTGTTAAAAGGTATGTGTTGAATGAAAGTAGCATCAAATGGCAGCAGTGAAAACTTTTGGGATTAAGTAAGCCTAACAGTGTTAACATAGGTTATTTATTTTAAAAAGGAAAACTATTCAAAGTAGGCAATTGGTAGTATTGTATGAAAATATTTTTATATAGATAATGTCAAAATTAAATATATACATTAATTAAAAGTCTAACATATATTATTATCTTGAAAATATACTTCTCAAGTTGAAAATTCAGTATACAAGTTTTAGTATACATAAATGACAAAAGTGACTGAATACTAAGGTTCAGTATCTTTGGAATAAGTGCATTTCTACATTTAAAAGTTCTTTTATTTAAAAAGATGTGCTATGTTCTTTACTGAAGGCATGTGTTATACATTCATATTTAACTACAGTTTTTGATACATGTCTTAAGTGCCTTAAGCTTTTTCTGCTACTGCACTTTTATGCTATGACTGTCTTGTTTCCATGAGCAGTATCCATCATTGTGAGCCCTCCAGCATCTCCAGCTTACAAGTGACAGTTGCACTCTTCAGATGGGTCATGATGCACAGTGGGCCATCAAATCATTTTGATGATAAAACAGTGGTGACTTTGAATCATTGTAGGCTTTATTTTTGTAGATATGATATCTTCTGAAATATTTGTGAAGCCTTAAAAAGTATTGCAGGTGGCATGATTGCTTTACGACATCAGCACAGCTGATCTCTGTCCATATGTATATTCTGACTGCATCAATCGTCTGTTTGTGTCCATCTTCTAGTACCTTTCTGTGCATTTCCCAGGTGCTCTGATCATTTGGCCAGGAGATATCCAGCAACTTCTGGGAGGATTCCAGCTCTTCCATTGTATAAACTGGTAGATTCTTGGAGGTTGCAACTCCATCTATATGTCCTACTTTTATATACTGCCTTTCAAGATTTTATTCCAGCAGGTCTTTATCTCTCTCAGCAGTCTCTTCAGGAAACATGGGTCATTCTTTTTCTGCTCCTTTGGATTCTTTTCTTCCTAAAGAAATAATTTCATAAAATTTAATTTACTATTTTAATAAAATATGTCTCAAAATATTTTTTTCATTTTTCATCATATTAGAGTATCCCTAACATTTCATATATTAGGATGACAACTCTTTCATGACATCTTAAAACTATGGCCTATGATGATTATGATTTCTGACAGACAGGAAAGGCCAGTCTATTTGTGCTCAGCATTTCATTTGTCACCTTCACCCTGCGTCAGTGTACACAAGAGTTAAAACATTCATAAAAGATATAGTTTTTACATGATTCAATTTTTATGTAAAAAATTTTAGTGAAAGGATTCAACACAAAAAAAATTAGATTAATAATAATTTGTCTGATTCAACTGGTACCGTAGAGTCTGCTACAAAAACGTAGTGCTTACTAAAGTAGGACTGCCATCTGCCTAATAAGTTGTTTTCTCCCCTCATTAAGAACTTTTAAATGCTACTGGTACAGTGTAGAGAAGAGGTGCCTGCACACAGAAGATTCTGGAGGGCAGTGGCCATACTTCCTCTGAGCCATGTGGCATGGTAGAATGAATGATTTCTCATTTAGTAAAGAACCAGTTATTGAATATTTTCTAGGGCAGATATTACTCTCAGCACTCCAAATATTTTAATTTATTCTCTTGATAATCCTATGACCTTGATGATTTCACCTCTGTCCAGAAATGAGGATACTAAGTCACAAAGAGGGAAGAGCTAGTGGTGACACAGTAGTAATGGCTACATCTTGAACTCATCTCTTTTTAATTTAGTCACAGATTCATATCTCTCCTAGTTATATGCTTAAGTAATACCAACATGTAGTTTTTAAATAACTTCAAAGAGTAGATGACAAATGTTGAAGATAGATAAGGGGAAACTTTTTATTAATCTTTCAGTGGGGACAACAGAACATTCTTAAAGTACTGATGGAAGTACACTTGACTAAGTTGCTATACTTGGATAGGAGAAATTCAATTGGTACTTCATGGTTTTAGTGTTGTTATAGTACACAGCCATAGGTTTTCCATCCTTGAATACACTGCAATTTGAATATGCTTGAAGACTGTGAGGGGACGGCACTGAACATGTGTGCACTCTTTCTTGTCATTGTTTTTCAAACTGCACATCATAACAACTAAATATTTATCATTTACTTTCCTGTCGGCATTTTAAGAAGCCCACATGCAATTTGGAACATATAGGAGGATATGTGTAGGTTATATACAGAAACTCCATCACTTTCTGTAAGGAATGTAATGATTTGCTGAATTTTGTGTGTGAGGAGATTTCCCCACCATTCACCATGAACTGTCGTGTACAACAATACATAGCATGGGAAAAGTTGGCGGAAAAAAAAAAACTTGCTTTTATCTTTGAGATTCTGCAGATTAAAATACTCTAAACTCTTTACATTCTTAATCCCAGGCTCTTTGCATATTTATCTTGCTTCTGTCTCATATATTTGTGTACTTTGAATTTTATAAATCAAGTTGGAATGCCTAGGACTTCCTAATGCCCAGAGTATGCAAACTCACCTACTGCCTAACAATCTTTATGCTCCCATACGTGTGTTGATCAAAACAACACTAATGGAAATGTAAGAAAGAATCCATCACCCACAAGCCAGCATGCTCATTGTTCAGTGTCCCAGACTGGTTAGTCTCTTCAAGCAGAATCAAATGGGCTTTCTGACTTTGTAGCCAGGGCTACATTTCCCTTTGAAAGGAAATGACATCATCCTAACAGGGATGATGGCTATTTGGTTTACAGTAAACAGCCCACGCTTACCTTGCTGGTGCAGTTCACTAGTGTCTGTGTGCCTTGGGAAACTGTTAGTAAGTGGATATTGAATTCTTCACTGATATTCATTTTAAGAAATTGATTCAACTTGCGAGCAGCACGATTTAGAAAAGCAGCTTCCTATTAGAAGACAAGTCAAAAAGACTGTGTAAGACTTTTTAGTTTGTCAATTATGATAAAGCTAGAGCCCCGTCACTTAGTAAAACCCCACCTCCACCCCAGCTTTCTATTCTGGTTAATCACGTGACTGCCAAGTAACAGGAATGAAACTGCTTGACTCTGAGGAATCAGAGAACATGAAGTGCCTACACTTTGGTTTAATGATTATCTGGCTTTTAAATAGTCGTTTCTCCACTACGTACATGTGGCTTTATCGTTTGTGGGTGAGAACATTGCAAGACTCTATACTTTTAACAGGATAAACCAAAGAAGAAGGCTGCTGGAGACACGAGCGAGGAAAGGTATGTGTGGGTTGTCTTGCTACCATTTTTGAAAACTAGAGTTCTGGAAGAATAGCTGATAGTAAAATTAAAAGAAAAAGAAAAGCCGTGTAACCTAAGCCATAGGCTTTTCTGATAAATTAGTTAATAAATAAAAAGAATTGATGGTTTTATGATACTGTGGTGTTAATAGCTATGTTTTGTAGAAAGAATATTAAAGAACATCTCTTTTTCTTTGGGGAAAATTACAAACTTAAAAGGTTTTTTCCCCATTGTAATTGACCAACTAGAGTTGATTTGGACATAAATTTCAGCAAATACTAAACACAAAAATTTCAAGTTGTCTCAAACTAGTGACTTGGGGTGTGTGTGTGTGTGTGTGTGTGTGTGTGTGTGTATGTGTGTGTGTATTGCAATCACACAAGTCTTTAACAAGACCTTTTCTTCATACATTTTTTTGGGGGAGGGAGACATTCATGCCTTAATGTTCAGAGTTTTTAGTATTTTCAAGGTAAAAAACAGAAAAGTAGAAGAACAAGTTATCTACTTTTTAATCTATCATAGACAGGTTATTGGCAAAATTAACATACAATAGACCACAGTATAATATCACAGATGAATAATAATCCTGTCATTAAGATAAAAAGATTATGGCATTTATTTTATTATCTAACAAGTTTGTATAAAATCAAGCTCATATGATAAATTCCAAATTATCATTACCTTTGCATCATCACATGGATGTTTTTTTAAAAAGTTTGGTTCTTTATTTGGGCAATTGTTACCATTTCCTGTCATTTTGTCCTGTAATAAATAATATAAAACAATATGGTTAACACTGAGGATGTCTCTAACGTTGTTGCAAAATGACATTTTAATATCTGGTTTTAGTATGAACACTTTATGGAAAGTAAATTTGCCTGATTCTACTAACTAGGCATCAAGAATAGTGTTCTTTACTTGAAAAATAAGGAAACGTGTAAAGGATCACATCAAATAAGATTCAGAAACTTTTAAGAACTAGTTGAACTATCAATTCCAGGTTCTTGTACTTTTCCAAGACTCTAGACGGTTTTAGTCTGGTTGATATTGTGGGAACAGTAAACAGAGCAAGGGCAAGATGAGTAAAGGGCTTGTGATGTTTGTCTGCCACTCAGGAAAGTGTAGATTGTTATTATTGCTCACACAAAGGATGAGAGGTTTGCTGGCTTCAAAATATATATTTTACTGTTTTACCCGTAGGAAGTTGTGTCTGAACACATAATTGTTTAAAGATTCTGCACTTACTGATGGCCCTTATTCAAAGTTTTCTGCAAAACCTGAATTGAAGCTAATCAGGGAATAGTGACCTTGTTTCCTGTGGTTTTGATGCATAGGTCACTGCCTTCTTCAAGCATGGAGACTTCCCACCTTTGGAAAAGCATGCTTTGGAGATGTGTCTGTGCCAGCCATGCAGCATGTAGTTCATACTCTAAACATGACAGTTGCAAGACATGTAATTCCTAAAACTATCCTCATATCATAGATAAACATAGTAAGAAATTATTTGTCCATTAAGTCATTTTTCTATCAACTTTT
The DNA here is from genome assembly GCA_028555095.1 of Dicrostonyx torquatus. Classification (NCBI taxonomy): domain Eukaryota; kingdom Metazoa; phylum Chordata; class Mammalia; order Rodentia; family Cricetidae; genus Dicrostonyx; species Dicrostonyx torquatus. The sequence goes on along the minus strand of JAQHUG010000083.1, from coordinate 4,012,473 downwards.
ATTTAATCACAAGAACGACATCAAATTGTATATACAGTTTTCTTTAGTTAAAAATATAACATCTTATATGAAATACATCACCCAGTTAAATTCTTGAAGCATTCTAGCAGATTTCATAACAGTATTTTAAAATCCATTTTGGTTAAGCCAATGCTCTGGAAAACTAATACAATTCAGCTTTGTATGCCTGCAAAAGAGGATGCTGTACTGACTGACTTGCTTACCAAAAGTTTGAGCAAGAACTAACTATGATGGCACTATACTTTTAATATATAAGATGCCATAGCTGCCTTCTGAAGCTGTTATTCTAGGCCATCAAGAGTTTGAGTATTCAGGCATCTGTACTGGCCTGCCCTTGGGGTCTTGCTGCAGGACACATCCTGAGCTGTAGCCACTAAGAATTCCTCCCGTGTACATTCGTTATGTTTCTTTTGTTGTTGTTTTGTTTTATTTGATTTGATTTTTTTGGTTTCTTCTTCTTCTTCTTCCTCTTCCTCTTCTTCTTTTTTTTCCTTGTATCCTTTGCTGTCCTGGAACTAGCTCTTGTAGACCAGGTTGGCCTCGAACTCATAAAGATCCACCTGCCTCTGCCTCCCAAGTGCTGGGTTTAACGGCTTGGGCCACCACTGCCTGGCTCATTATGTTCCCCTTTAAAAGGTAGACCTTAACCCTGTCTGGAAAAACCAAAAAAAAAAAAAGAAAGAAAGAAAGAAAGAAAAAGGGGGGGATGGACTTTGCCTACCTCTTTTCTTTCTGTTTCTCACCCACCCCTTCCCTTCTGATCTCCTATCTTCAGAGGTCGGTCTCCCCTCTCCCCTTTTCCCATTCACTTTCCCAAAAACATCCCTCCACGTGAGCGCTGTCATGTGGCATCTTTCTCTTTCCCACCGCATTTTAAAATAGCAGTCAGTTCTGAGTATGAATCCATAGCAAAAGAAAACAGTTCCTTTCGCGTAATTTAGCAAGTACCAAAATAATAATTCTTATAGGCATTTTGGTTCATTTCAACATTATTTCAAGTTTATTTTAAATTCGGAAAACCCACAACAGAAGTGCCAAAACATTGTGAGCTACCATTTGAATTTGGTCTTTGATTTCAATAGGTTGTACCTTTCAGTTTTATTTCTATTACTTGTTTAGCCCTCTTGTCTTAATTACTCTTCTGTTGCTGTGAAGAGACACCAGGATCAACACAACTCATATAAAAGACAGTATTTAAGTGAGGGTCTTGATACAGCTTCAGAGATTTAGTCCATGACTGTCATGGCAGGAAGCAGACAGGCAGGGCACAAGAGTAGTGGCTGGGAGCCTTACATCCTCATCCACAGGCAGCAGGCAGAGACTAGGCCTGGCGTGGTACTTGAAACCTCAAAGCCCTCCCTCACCTCTCCAACAAAGCCATAGCTTCTAATTTTTCCCAAATTATTCCACCAACTGGGAACTAAATATTCAAATATATGAGCCCACGGGCTGGTCTCATTTAAACCACCATATTCTATTCCCTGGTCCCCATAAGCTTGCAGCCACCTCTAATGTTAAGTGCATCCAGTCCAACTTCAAAAGTCTCCATGGTGTATGAGCCTCAAGACTTTTAACATTTAAAGTCTAGAGTCTCTTTGAGACTTAAGGCAATTTCTTAATTGTAAAACCCTATAAAGGCAAAAGTCAAAATACTGATCACATACTTCCAACACACAGTGGCACAAAATATACATTACCAGAACACAAGGAAGGAGCACAATGGTTCATATTAATGAACCATTTGACCAAAGAAGGTCTTAAATCCAGCAGGGCAAACTCCAAATTCTGTATCTCTTTTCCCAATGTCAAAGGGCTGAATAGATCGCTCTTCATATCCCCCACACCTTCCAGCTTTGCTGACTGAAAACACCCTTATCTTCTCAGGCTGGTTCCATAGCCTGTGTTGCCTCTCTTAATGGCAAGTACCTTAGGCTGTAGCTTCTCCAGCATTTGAGATCTCCATCACAACCCAAGCTTCACCTTCACAGCTTTATGAAATGGCTTCCGTGGGCCTCTGTGCAAAGACTCCCTTGCCACATGCCTCACCTGAAGGACTTTTCTAAACCATGGAGGCAGATTCCATAACCCCTTTCCTGTATTTTTCTTGACTCTAAAGCCAGAAGAACTACTGTTTGCTGGGGTTGAAATCTGACTGTAAAGTCACAAATTCTCTTACTTGCTGGAGTTGGAACCTGGCTCCTCCTTGAATTACATTTGCATAAACCTTCCCTTATTGTTCAGCCAAGGGAATCCTTCAGACTCTTCCTTTTGTTTGTTTGCAGGATTAGCTGGGAGGGGTCTTGCCTGGAGGTTACCACTCTATTCCATTCAGCATCAGGCCTTCAAGCTTCTCATCTGCTTGAGCTCCAGTACTAAATTTCTTGGTTCCCTTTCCCTCCGGACACTGTGCATTTCGTATTTCTCTTTGCAGTGCTTTCTTCTCTTTGTTGTAGATATGTGTGAGTGATCACTTGGTCGGTGCTACGCCATCTTGAAATCTCCTCGGCCAATGCTATTAATTCAAAATTCTTCAATTAAGCCTTGGGTGGATTTTTTGACATGGGCAGAAAGCGTCTACATTCTTTGCCAAAATATCACAAGAATGGTCTCTAGTGCAACTGGTATTCTCTGAAATTCCTTGAGCAATGCCCACATAGTTCAAATTGTCCTCAGCACTACTGTCTTTCATGTTTTTACTACAATGGCCTATTAAACCCCACTTAAATATTCAACTGACTTTTCTTGTCCAAAGTGCCACTGTAATCAATATTCTTCCGAACAACAGCATGGACAGGCCTGGTATACCTTTATTTACAAACACTTATCATAGAACATATCCTCTATATACCTTTTAATGTATATTTATTCTTTAATTACTTTGCTTTATGTGTGTTTTTCTACAAAATATTACTTATGATTATTTAATGAGGCTCTAATTTCCAATTTCTATGTTAGTCTTTATTTTCCCCTGAAAATCTAAGGAGGTCAACATTCTTCCAAGTTTTGTTCTCTAATGTTGTATTAATCTTGGCTCCTTTTATGTTAGTTTTTTTTAAAATGCCAAGAAGAACAATTTTAGCATTTTCTATTGATCTTATGAGTAATCTATTTTTTTCATTTATGCATGTAAGAGAGTACATTTATGTGCTTACAACAGTATATGTCTGGAAGATAGAGGACCACTCTTGGGAGTTCTTTCCTATCACCTGTGAGACCCAGAGACTGAACTCATGTCTGTAGGGCTACACATAAGTACTCTTACACACTAAGACATCTCATTGGCCCTAATCTTTATAGTTAAATTCTTCCAGTTTATTTTGTTTATGTATTGTGTTTATTCTTTATTTTTGGAAGAATCAATAAATACTACTTCTCACTTTCTAAGTGGAGGCTAAGGCTAATTAGATAATTTTTCAACTAATACTTAGAAATGCCTCCCACGTCTTGGGTGAACGGGTCTACTTCCCATGGCTGCTCTAGCAAATTATCAGAAGCATGTTGGTTCAAAAAAAAAATAGAAATGTAGGCTGTCACATTCCTAGAAATAAGAAATTTAAAATCAATGTATTGGCTGAAGGTTGTAAGGGAGGATCCATAATCCGACTCTTCTTTTTACTGCTGTCTGCCAGCATCCCTAGTATTCCTGCCTTATATTTGTGTCTGTCTCTGGTGTCTCAGGTTTCTGTCTTATAAGGACATGTATTATAAGAACATAGCAGAGTTCCTCTGATTTGTCCAGTATAATTTCTCCATGTCAAATCTTTGATTTAATCACATTTTCAAGGACTCCTTTACCATAAATTTCCAGGGACTAGAATTTGGTATGTTTGAATGACATAATTTATTGCAGAGAAATATATTTTTTTGCTCATAAATATTGGATTTGACTTAAAGACCGAATCTTCAGTTGTAGGCATAAACAGATTAGACCAGAGAACACTTCAATCTTGAAATTGGCTTCTTCTGATTTTTCTGTATGGGGACAAGCAACAGGAAGCAGCTGGTTCATGATCTACCACTTCATAATAAATTTCAGTAAAGGTAGCATATATAATAAAATCTTTGTGATTTATGAAGGATAAAATTTGAGAGAGCCTCCTGGATCTACATCTGCCTTGAGACAGTTAAGATGCTGGCCTTACCTGTAGTCATCAGGTTTTGATTAAAACTTGAGTATTTACTCTCAAGGTGCCTCACTAGTTTATTTATAATAGGAGCTCTCAGGCTTTTACCACAGGAGCCTTTCTTCAGGCCTTCTTGAGTCCTTAAATATGGTGTCTGGCTTTCCTTCAGTGTTCGACATCCAAAAGAAAGACGTTTTCTACCCTTTCTGATTCAGTTTTAGAAATCACACGCTGTCTTTTCCACCTTATTTCATTGGGTCAAAGGAATCATTAATTCTACTCTACATTCAGGAGGAAGGAATTGAACTCTATTTCAAAGATTTTGTAGCCATGTGTGAAAACAACCATATTCTTCTGTGTCATGACTCAGAATGAATTATTTGGAAACGATGGATCACAGAGTACATCTCTGAGCAAGGTATGGTATGTGTCTTTGTTATATAGTAAAAGCTACCATTAGACATCAGTTAAGTGACCAAAACCAAAAGGAGTGAAGAGAAAGGTTGTCAGCAGGCCAGATGCTTTATTAGCCAATTGTTGTATTTTCCACCGTAGACTAGTTCTTTTGGTTCTTCTTTCTAGGAGAGAATTGCAGTGGTGATTCCACCAATTCCTCATGGCCATATGCAAACTGAACACACTTATATGCATCTGTTGCTACTTCATTGCTGCTAGTCAGTACTTAAGTGCCTGTTTGCTGCTTTCTTGTGTTTGCTTTCTGAGACTGGTCTTTGGGATACAAAGTATTTACAAAGAAATGGAAGATTCAGTATTAAATTTGTTTCTAGTTTTTGGAAATTTGTTTTCTACAAAAATATTCTTAATTTCTGACTACCATCATCACAACATATCCATGGAAAAATCTTAGTCCATCAAAAGTCTCATGGGAGGGAGCCTATAAAATGTTGAGCTTATGTTCCCTGTATGAAATTTGTAAAGTTGTATGTTATTTACAGAATCCTGTTTCAGTTGGTACAGAATTTTTAGCTTAGCAGACTATATTTTGAATTGGCAGTTAGTTGATAATTTAAAGGAAAAGTCACTTGCCCCTAATCAAATAATTGTTGTGCACTTACCATTCACCATTTAGTAGTAGAGATACAACTCTAATAAAAATTATATATGGTTTCTCCTCTCAGTGTATTATTGTGTGGTGGTAAAAACAGACATTTATCTGATAGCCACCATTAATTACCAACTTGGTAGTTATAAAGTTATGAAAAAAATGGTATTACCCTAGTTGATTTTGTCATTGTTAACATGACACAAAATAGAGTTAGCTGAGACGTGGAACCTAAATTAAGAATTGAGAAATGCCTCCATTATATTAGACAATATAAGACAGGACTTGTCTTTAGGGCATTTTAGTGATTAATGTTTGATGTGGAAGGGCCTAGCTCAATCTGGGTGGTTCCAACCCTTGGCAGCAGATCTTTGCATTTATAGAAAAGCAAACTGAGCAAGTCACAGGGAGAAAGCCAGAAAGAAGCATTTCTCTTTGGTCTCTGCTTAAGTTCATGTTTTCAAGTTTCTATCTTGAGTTCCTGCCCCAATTTCCCTTTCTTGATAAATTACAACTATAAACTGAAACAAACTTTTCTGCTCCAAGTTGCTTTTAGCAATAGAATTTATCATAGCACTAGACGAGTGCCATGAATACCTACTGACCAATTGTACTTAGGAACCCCCACTGAGGCTTATCTAGGACTGGGCACTTCAATCAAGTGCCATACCACAAGTTGCCTAGGGATAAAGGGGTAGTGGGCTCAAAACCTAGAAAACAATGATTACAATTAGCTTCCTCTGGAGTGAAAGTGGCATAGCAATAGGTGGCTAAACAACAACAACAAAAAAATTCAAAAGAAGGAAACATATCTGGTAATAAGAGATAAAACATTCTATAAAGGAATATGGTAGAAAAGTCAAATTGTTCAATCCAAAGGTTTCTTAAGAAACCTTTTCTAAGTCCTACAAGTAAAAGTCAACTATTGACTATATACTGGTTGGATTAGAAGAGGTCAAGTATGTATTTGAGTGAGTATCAGAATTTTTTGTCATTTGCTATTGAATATGTCTTACTGGTGTCTTTGCTAGAGTTTTAATTGCTGTAATTAAATACCATGATCAAAAGCAACTTGGGATGATGTCAAGTAGCAAGAACAGTTGTCAGACAGATAGGCACATATTAAAGATAGTGAGTTAGAGGTAGAGCTAAGGAACTAGGTTGTTTTGATGGTGCATCCCATACTGTGAGTGCCAAATGAAAGGTCATGTAGGCTTGTACATATTTATCCACAGAAGAAAACTAAGCTAATATGCAGAGGAGAATGCTAAAAATACTCATGGAATAAATAAAAATAATAATGTGTATTATAGTCAACCTCAGATTTAGAATTAGAGCACTGACCATAAAATAAATTAAACCCAAAGTATCCAACGAGTCAAATTTTAGAGAACAAAAAGAATAAAATCAACTAAAGAAGCAAAGGCAATACAATGCAATATAATATTTCAACAAATCATTTGGTGACAAATAGATACCCTTCTCTCCAAATTAAAAGCTCAATCAACAAACCTCTAGCCATATTAAAAAATAAAAAGAATATGCAAATTATTAATACCAAGTTGAAAAGGCTACATTACTTAGAGCCAATTGGCATTAAAACTGTTATGAAAAATTCTATGTCCACGTATTAACAGTTTAAATGAAATAAACAAGTAATTTGGATAAAATAATCTTCCAACACATATACAAACGAGAGATTTGAATAAACTATAATTTAAATATTGTGTAATTATTAATGTTCTAGAATATACTGTGCTCAAGTTTTACTGACTATTCTTCCAAATCTTAAAGGAAAAAATTTCATTAGTGGCCAGCCATGTCTTCTAGGAAAGAAGGAGTGGAATCTTTCCTAGCTCATCGAACGATTAGCATTACCATGTAAATGGAGATGGCTTTTGTTTTCTGGCTGCCCAGATCTGAATAATCACATAAAAACTTTTATTAATTACAGTACTGTTTTGCCAAAGGTACAGGCATATTTCTAGTTAGCTCTTACATCTTTTTTCCTTGTATACTATATTTTTTTATTGTTATTATTATTAATTAAGTTTATTACTTTAAAAAATACCAATCCAAATTCCCACTTCATCCCCCTCCTCCCACTTCCTCCACACATCCTCCCTCCAACCTCCATCCAGTCTTTAGAGAGGGCAAAGCATCTATCTTGCTCTGTGGGAAATCCAAGACCATCCCTACTACATCCAGGTCGAGCTAAGTAACATCCAAAGAGATTAGGATCCCAAAAAGCCAGTAAATGCAGTAGAAACAAATCCCAGCGCCATTGTCATTGGCCCCTCAGTCTGCTCCAACCACATTCAGAGGGACTAGTTTGATCCCATGCTCGTCATTCCCAGTCCAGTTGGAGTTACATCTTAAATTAAGGTATTTCTATTCATCTATGGCTTACCACGAAGCTGTTGCCTACTGGTAAGGTTCGGGCATTTTTCTCTTTCAGCAGCTACAAGGCATCTTGATTCCTTCTACTCTCTCTGTCTCTGTTCTGATTTCCCACCTGGTTTTACTCTGCTAAGCTGTTGACCAAAACAGCTTTATTCATTAACCAATAAAAGCAACACATATACAGAAGGACATCCCATATCATTACCAAGATACAAAAATTAGACAAAGATATTATGAGAAAACTATAGACTAGAATGTCTCATGAACCTAGATGCATACTTCTCAAAAAACGCTGGCATTCTAAATCCTGTAATGTACAAAAATATGCCTATTAAAGTAATATTTATCATAGCCAAGCAAAGACGATTTAGCATTCAAATACCAATTAATGTAATTGATCATATCGACAGATTAATGAAAATTTTCATGATTGTGTTAACATATACAAAATAAGTTTTTGTTTATATAAAGTCCATTAGAAGTTAAAAAACTAAGGATAAGAGAAATTTTCTCATTTTATGTGAGAAACATGAATATCTATGACTTTTGGTATCCTAACCTAACTATCCTAACATCAACACCCTATGTGATGAATGACTGTACAAGCAAACACCAGTTAAATATGATGTAAATGTTTATCATTTTATTGTAACAACCCTAAAATGAGATATTGTGGCCTATATCTCAAAAAGAAAATTTATATCTAGAAAACTATCTTAAAAACTCAGAAGATATGAAAAGAATAGTGAAGAGAGAGACATCCTATGTTCATACATGGAAAGACTGCTGAAAGCTCAAACTACTTTACAAAGCCAATATAATCCAAGTTAAAATGCCACTGAATGCTTTTGAGAATTAACAAAACTGGCCATGCAGTGGTGGCGCACGCCTTTAAAACCAGGACTCTGGAGGCAGATACAGGCTGATCTCTGTGAGTTCGAGTCCAGCCTGGTCTACAGAGCGAGGTCCAGGACAGACGCCAAAGCTACAGGAAACCCTGTCTCGAAAAACAAACATACAACAAAAAACAAAACAAAACAATACAAGAGAGAGAGAGAGAGAATTATCAAGAGCGATTCTAATGTTTATGTTGAGAAGAAGGACTCTTCATAGCAAACAATATTGAAGAACAAAGTTCAAGAGCAAACATTGCCTGTCTGGAGACACACAGAAAGATAATCATCACAATTCCATGACAGATAAAAGAGTAACAAGAAGGTCAATGGGACACTCAACACCTTTTAAGTGATCTGTGGCAGAAAAGCAAAGGGGTAATAAACACAACATCACATTCCAACAAGTGGTTTTGGGTGACATTCCTACCCCAAAAGGAGGGAGACACAAATATTATATATTTCATAAAATCAAGTAAACCATGATGTGATAGAAAAACACTAAAGTCCTCCTAGACTATGACATAGGGGAAACCTAGATGACTATTTCCATGCTGATATTTTAAAATGCAATAATTTAAAAAATATGATCCTTTAAGAGTATGAAAGAAATAATTGAAAATGAAAACTCACTCAACTTTATATTTTTGTGTTGCAAAAAAAAGAAGGGTCATGAGAATGTGAAGATATACTGCAGACTTCGAAAAAGTTTCACAAGAATCATCAAATAAAGAGTATTTTTAAAGTTTTAAATAGAAGCCTTAAAACAACAGTAAGATAAGAAGAACCCACTCAAAAAGGTAAGAAACTTGTGAGTCCTGAGCATACACCTCACTAAAGAAGATATGTGGGTGACAAAGTATAAGAAGAGATGTTCAACATCACATGTCACCAGGGAAAGGAAATGAAAACAATGGAATACCACATCCCTCTCATGACTTTTGCAATATCTAAAATCTAAAACAGACCACACCAAACACTGGACAGGGTATGGAGCAATAAGAATTCTCAATTATTGCCTGTGGGAATCCAAAATGGCACTTCCATTTGGATGGCAGTTTCGTTGTTTATCTTATAAAATTAAGCAAACTTTTCTTTAACTCAGCAATCTTGATCCTCAATATTTACCCAAAGGATTTGAAAGCATGCTCATACAAATGCAGACAGAGATTTAAAGTGGCTTTGGTATTTTCTCCGTTGTGAAGCAATGAAACCATCTCTCAGCAGGTAAATGAATAACCTATGGCACTTCCAGACAATGAAATATTTTTTTTTACTGAAAAAAAAATGGTGTCAAACTCTAAGAAGACCTGAGAGAAATTTTACATTCATTTTGCTAGTGAAAGAAGCATTTAAGAAAATTATAGATAGAGTAAAATATCCATGGTTAGGGCAAGGATTCAAATTAGGGTTAGGGTTAGGGTGTAAAACATTTAGTTGGGACACTGTCTTTCTATTATTAGGTGATTCCACTTAGATTTCTTTCATATACGCATACATTTTAGAAAGCTTCCACAGTAGGGTTCTACATGGTTTTTTAAGTGACCTTTAGTGTTAGTTGTCCCTACCCATTATTGCTCCTTTATTGTTTTCTTCCACCCCTCCCTTTTAATCCTAGTTTAGCTTCAGCCTTTCTCTCTGGAACAATATATTCTATTTCTACATTCTTAAGCGATCCTCTCCTGCCCTCTAATCTCTTACTAAGTACCTGACCTCAGTGGTTATTTCTATTGTTGCATGCATAGCTATGTCTTGTTTGTTTGTTTTTCAAGACAGGGTTTCTGTGTAGCTTTGGAGCCTCTCCTGGAGCTAGCTCTTGTAGACCAGGCTGGCCTCAAACTCACATAGATCCACCCGCCTCCGCTGTCCAAGTGCTGGGGTTAAAGGCCTGTGCCACCACCATCTGGCACATAGCTCTGTCTTAATAGCTAACATTCACACATAAGGTAGCTTACAATGCTTATATGTTATTCACTATGCTACCTTTTCATACATGAACTTGATTCAAAAGTTTTAGTCAGCTAAATTAATAGAGTTGTAATGATAAATTCTATCAATAATGCATGTAAATCTTAACTCTCTTCCATATATTGATGATGCTTTTTATTATTTACCAATGCATAAATTTACTTTAAAATATTTCATGTAATATAAATTAATATTTTGCAGTAAGACATGTCTTCATAGTAATCAAGGTAAATGGTTTAAAAAAGATTAAATTTTGACAAATTTTTTTGAAAGAGCTTAAGCCTAAATGTTTCCTACATTTCAATATATGACTAATAGGAATGGGAAAAGTGGAGCAGGAACTCCAGAAACAGAGGGAAGGCTTTGTGGTCCAAAAATGCATAGTTTATTTGGGAAATAGTAAGCAATCCTATTTAATTATACTGTTAGAAAGGTAACAGTCGATATAAGGTGAAAATTAGGGTAAGCAAACTGCAAAGCGCAGTTTTCAGATAAGGAATTAATCTTATGTTCTGGAACAACTAGTGGGAAGTTACTGCACCAGGCTATGTCATGGTCTCAGCCCTGCTGTGTAATGATAAGTACTTGTTTAGGAAATACTCAGAAAGACTCATTTTGCCTGAGAAGCAGGTTCAGTGATAGGTAGACATGAGAGGAATAGAGTAAGAGGCAAGACAAATGCAGAATGAGGAGAAAGCGTGCTTGCAATGATTCTGCCTTGCTGGAAGCTTGCATCTGGAATGGTTGACTGAAGACTCTGTCTGCAACCTGGCAATGGCTTACCAAATAGAGAGGCATGGTTCGGTGTAAAGTAAATTATATGGCACTCAGCTCCCAAATTTGTTTTGTTTTCTGCCAAAAGGATATGGGAAAAAATTTGTGGGCTGAACCATGTTTAGTATTTTAATATTTTGGATAACTCTTTACAAGTTTTCATCAATAAACAACTTTTGCCCAAATAACAGGCATTTGTAAAAGCTCAGACAATTCCTATAAAATCCTATATCTCAAGTCTCTTCTTTAGTTACCCTATGCTTCTAAGTTAACGAAGACAGCTGAGAATAGAAACTGCAATCTTCCTGTTTGTTTATTATATCATTATTATGAACGTAAACAGTATTTTTCTGACATTCAAGAAGCAAGATAGACTTAATATACTGATTAAATGTTCAGAAAATGTATTCTACTAAAAATTATGTAGAAATTTTAATGTGTACTACATTGTAGTAAATAACAAAATATTTAATTAAACCAACGTGTAATTTTGTTAATCTCCTACTCTTGTGGCCAAGAGAAAGTAGGTCAAGGGAAGCACAAGACACCTTTAGTTGCTATTCTGCTCATTTAGTTTATTCTCCAGAGTCAGCACGTCTTATTATCTCTGTGTTGATTGTAGTTAAAACAGTAGCAGAAATAGAGATATGAATGTTTTAACAATTACTGTCTATGAACATTTATTGTAGAGAATTCCATGGGGGAAAATACAAAGACCTCTCCTCCAAATAGAACCTCTACAATGTTGTTTCTCAAATATAGTATTTCAGAATATCATCTGTCCCTCCAAATACTTAGATAACAAACATTAATATAGCTAATTTTTTACTTATGTAAATTTCTGTATACATGTTTTATGGTAGAGCATAAAAATTAAGTTGGTAAAACTGACTAGAAATACTAACATTAAATGCAAAATAAAGGAAGATCTCAAAAAGGCAACTTATAAATATTGGTTATTAAACTATTTTACAAAATTGTACCTATACTGGATCCCTTTTGCAAAAGGTGAATGTGTATTCTATACTGGGGGTGGGGGGCGGGTGCCTTCCCAGCCCTACTACTGAGTCAACTTCAATATACAATGTGTTGTTTTATTACTTTGTGCTAGTTAAGTTGTAGTTATGTAAGAGTGATGATAAGAAAGGATGTTGCAGGAATGATATTAGTCAACGTTTGGCAGGTTTCCTTGGATAACAGTGTTCATGTCAAATACAGTGCATAGTTATTGGAAACCTGGCAACACAGCCACCTGCACTTGATGCAGTGCCACGGACCATAGAGCTTGTGTACACCGCTCTGAGTATGTAGGTTGGAATTGTAAGGTTTTTCTGCTTGGATAGCTCTCTCGAGAACTTCAGAGTAGACTGTCATTCTACACCAACGAAACAGAAAAACTTGTTGACCTGAAGTTACTCATGGTATTGAAATTAAATAATGCTATAATAAGAATAGACACCAGACTTTATGAAAATCAAAAGTCTAATAATGAATGAATAAAGTCAGACTCTGAAAGAATTAAATGGGTTGTTCAAAGCCACATGGACAACAACAAAGCAGAGTCTCTGATTCAAATATTTTTACCTCCAGTCTAGTGTTCTTCTGCTAAGGTTGGGGTGATAGGAGGGAGCCTATGTTTGAACATCTTGTGCAAGATGAAGAGGCTTGCTTAGAGCAATGGCTTTCCCACACACGCTAGTCCATGAAGTCTGAGGTTCCACATGTTAACTCAAGGCTCACCTAGAAGTGGACATTCCACAATGGAGGCCAGCAATAGCTCAGGGCCTCACTGGAGTTCTGGGTAGTATTTTATTAAAAGAAATAAATGGCTAATAAAAATTTGAATACAGAAGTTAATAAAAACAAGTTCGTGGATTCTATAAAATGCAAAATCATTTTGTATGTTTGTTAATAGAAATTTACTTGCTTGGGCCAAGCAACTTAGAGCTATTTTGAATGCGACAGGGCTTTTATTTTCATCTCTTCTTAGGGATGGACATAGGACAACAAATTTGGAAAGCATTGTTGCATGCGTTTTCTTTCTATACTGAGTTATATGCTTTGACTGATAAACTCTTACCAAATTCAAGGCATTGTTCCATCAGTCTTTGTCTATTAAATCATTTAATATTTATACCAATTCAATGAAGTATAGATGCTGATTTTATCTTCATTTTAGAAACAAAGAAATTTGGCCAGGAAAGATTAACTTATTTGTTCATTATGACATAACTAGCAAGTGTTCTGCATGTTGATGCAGTATCCATTGCACCATGACATGTGATATACCAGGCATTGCTCTCTGTTAACACCATGGTGTACAGAAAATTTTCTTCTCTGTAAATTTCATTTCTCCATCACAGCCCTTAATACTAGTGATGACTACTGAATTAGTAACTTGTACAAATAACATGTATTGATAGAAAAACAGCTAGAGCACAGATATTATCAGTACATGATTAAAATGTTATGTAATAATCAGTTATCTGGCTGAGATTCAACTTTCTAATCATGTAGAAAAAAGACAGCAAACAATGTTTAAGGTGGGTTTAAAACTAGTAAAATTAATATAAACTTGATGAAGTAGCTCTTAAAGCACAAGTATATTAGATATGCCAGACTCATCAAAGGACAGGCAGCAGGACACCTACAGGCCAAGTATAAAGCAAACAAGTCTTGCCAATAAATAAGACTGAGGCAAAAGAAGTTGGAGGAGGCCTCCCTTGTGGGCTAGCCTTGGTCAATGCTGGGATGTCCTTTCTGTAGGTTCAAATGTCAACGCTGGCACATCCTTTCTATAGGTTCTCCCTCGGCATGTCCTCTCAAGTGTACATCTAACTCTACTACTCTGAAGTTAAAACTACTCACTCTGTTTCACTTAGTCTTACAAAATCCAGTACACTTCCTCAGACTGGAATGTTTCTGCATCTACATTTTCGAAACTTACTCAGCTCTCCATCTTAGTTCTTGCCACAGGAGCCGTTCACGTTTAGGTATAAGTGCTAAGCAGCCAGGTCAAATTAGCTGGCTCCTTCAACATTTTAAGCCATAATCATCCCATCGTTTTGTAATTATTTCTTCAAGAGTCTTATCTCTCCTTCAAAACTGTTTACAGGTCTCAGACTGAGGATGACAGTTCTTTTGTATAGTTGCACACATTTTAAACAGTTTATATACAATACATAAGAAGTATTTCATCAAAACATAAAAAAAATCTACAATGCAGGTCCAGGATTTTGGCCTTGACTGGAGTAGTCCTTTCTGATATGAGACAATTGCCTTTCAGTTTTGCCTTTTACTATCTACTCATTCTTCAATGTCCTATTAAAATTGAAGTAACCCCCATTAGTTACTGAAGTCCATTAAAAGTAGAACGCGTCATTCATCTTTCCATTGGCAGATTACAATTATTAAATACTGTTTTAAGAAATATTTAATTAAATGAACAATTAAGGAAATTAAGATTTTCAAGAGGTCTGGAAAAACTGATTGAGACCCTATTTTTTGCAATTTAGGAGATGATAATCACTGATCAACCTTAAGGTTAACATGCTGTAATAGTGGCATACTACGGTAAAGTGGCAACCAAATCAGAAACACAGAATATGCCAACTGTCAATTTGTAATCATTACTGCTTATATGCTTTGTTTTATCATTTTTTATAACCTACATGGGCTTTTATATTGATTTCAACTTTAGCCCATTGTGTGTGTGTCTGTGTCTGTATGGTGTGTGCTTGTGTATGTGTTGCAAAGTGATAAGCTTAAGATCTTTCATGTCTTAGCACAGTGGCCTTTTTTCCCTGTGATCTCCTGCGTCTATTTTAGGGACACAAAGTGTACCAGTACCAGGTTCAATATATTCAAAGATTCTGGAAAGCAGAAGTGAGGTAGTCACCAGCAGAACA
Organism: Dicrostonyx torquatus; assembly: GCA_028555095.1. Taxonomy (NCBI): domain Eukaryota; kingdom Metazoa; phylum Chordata; class Mammalia; order Rodentia; family Cricetidae; genus Dicrostonyx; species Dicrostonyx torquatus. The sequence goes on along the minus strand of JAQHUG010000083.1, from coordinate 3,997,319 downwards.
AATATTTCGAAAAAGAGTTGCCAAGTGGAGCAACACAATCAAGTTCTTCAGACTAAGCTGTCACTCAGAAGAAGGAAGTGCTTTACTCTAAAGCTCGGCCCAGCTACAGTAAGCAGCTTACTAGTCAGACCGCAAGGGCACAAATCCACAGTTATGTTAATTATTATATTCAATTCATGTAAAGAACATGTGAAGAGTGTTAGTTGTATAATTATTAATATTACTTTGGTTTATTTTTTACACTGTTGCTGTTATGGTCTAAACGTTTGCATAAACCCAGACTCAGTTGTTGAAATTGTTGAAATCTTAATTCTCAATGTGATGAGGTAGGACCTCTGGAAGGCATTATGTCATAATGATAGAGCTGTCATGAATAGGGTTCGTGCTCTTATGAAAGAGACCTCAGTAAGCTCTCTTGTGCTCCTTCTACAGTGTGAGGCTATGCAGAGTTCACAGTAGGGCAACCAAGAGAGGCTCTTACCATGCTGCTACCATTGTCTCCTTCCTATTGTTTTGTTACTCTGTTACTTTGATATAATCAGGAGAAAAGACAGCCACTCGCCACTCAGGCATGTCAATACCTTTGCCATGTAATTTTTTAAATTTTATATACTTTAGTGTACTGTAATAAGTTATATTCAGTGATTAGCTTATTTACATAGTCAATGGCAAAACTGTAGTGTCTAACATGGCAGAATTTGCAGTCACAATAAAGTCACTCTGGACTGTAAGTAAGAGTCATGAGAAAAGTAAATTAGTTCACAGCAAAGCAGCGAGTGAAATTTCTGGCAGAAATAAATGAATCAGGCTGACACACCCCTTTAATATTGGCACTTGTGAGTTGGAGGCTAGCCTGGTCTACAAAATGAGTTCCAGAAGAACCAGAAATGTTACACAGAGAAACCCTGTCTCCAAAAAAAATAAAGAAAGGAAGGAAGAATGTTAGGAAAGAAGGAAGGAAGGAAAGAAGAAAGAAAAAAAGAAAAGAGTGAGTCAAGAGACTGCTATGGCAACCAGCTGCCCGGGCACCGTCCTGCACTTCTCTTTCTCTTGTTTTATTGGATTTTGTGAGCACTCTCTTGTGCTGTTTCTCACCTTCTCACTTTTTCTCACTTGCCTCCTCTCTCAGTTATCTTACAGCAAAATGGAAAGAAAGTGTCCCAGAACAGCTATCTCCATCATCAAGCCTGTGCTCCTGTCTAATGGGTCATCTATTACAGTGAGTCATAAGGTGTGGTGAACGGACTCCCGTGTTGAGGTGCGTGGTTGGTCGGCTTTAACCTCACCCCCAGATGAGTATGTTCTTAAAACCCTTCTGCCCATCGTGCTATTCATGGAGTGGAAATTACTTCCTCCCTTGAAACTAGCTGTGTTCCAAAAGAGCTGAGATTTAGAGAACTCAAGTAAATACTTATTTAATGTATGAAACTATATTTATTTTATGATTTTAGACATTAAGAAAACATTTTAACTTTCTAGGGAAACTAAAATTCACATATACTGCTTCCCTTTCTCAGCCTAATTTTCCCAATTGTGAATGTCTTATATTAGTGAAGCATCATCACTATAATTCATAAGCCAATGCTGAGTCATCTATATCCACTTCCTTCAGATGCATTCATTCACCCTTTGGGCTGTAAAGTTCTGTGAGTTTCCAAATGTGTGTAAAAGGTCAAAATTTAATGAAGACCTATTTATCATCCTTTTCTTGAATAGCTTATATGATTTAAAATTGTATCCAAAAACTTATCAAATCCAATAACGCCCACATGTTTCTCTGCGGCTTTTATGGTGTGCTTATGGCATTTGTTGTGCAGTCTGTCTTTGCTAATTTTAAGGGAGAATGTATGATCTATTTAATTTTGTTCATTGTTTCAGTGAATATTCAGTTTTTAGAATATACTGTTTTTATTCCTTTAGCCTTATAGTGAATCTTTAATTTACAAAATGTAAATTTACTGAGTTTGTTTTAATTCAGTACTATGCTGGTTAAGGGAGGGGGCAGAGAAAAATGTATAACTCAATAAAATCAATTTAAAAAGAAAATAAAAACTTTTGGTATTTTATAAACTTTAACTCCAATCACAGAGAATGGAGGTGAGACTCAGCAATTGAGTGCTTACTGCTTCTGCAGACGATCCAAGTTCAGTTCCCATCACCCATGTCAGATGCTGCAAAATCAACTGTAACTCTAGCTACAGGGGCTGTGATACCCTCTTCCTACCTCAGACACCAGCATATATGTAGCACACCTTGTCTGACATATACACACACACACACTCATACGCACATAAATAAAAATTAATCTTTCTTGATAATTCAATTTCAGGAGTTGCAGACTAACCTGACTGATTTAGTTTAAAATTGTTTTAATTCCAGAGGTCAGGAAGAGATTTATCAGTCATGAGTCTTCTTTATTCATGATGAACATTATTTCCTCTTTGCAATTTACACTCCAATTATTAGTAGTATTTATTTTTTCCAAATAGTTTTGATTTTTTTCTTTCTAATTTTCTAAGTTGGAAACTGAATTGGTGATTTTCTATTTTTCATCTTTCCTGATACATGTAACTAATGTTCTAAACACTCACACTGTGACCCACCATTATTTCAATGAAAATATTCATTTCACTTGGTTCCAAAACTTTTAATTAATATTGAGAGATCATAATAGACATACATTGTCTGAAGGTATGTTGTTTAATCTTCTTTTGTTTGCCATCTGTCTTTCTGATTTTGTTAACTTCCAGCTTTTATGTTTTGATTTCAGAGTATATTTTACATGGTTTTTACTTTTAAAAAAACATATTTTATCTCCCCAAATATGGTCAGTCTTGATGACTATCCCAACATGTGTGTTTGTGAAAAAAAATGTTTTGTGCTTTTGTGTTCTGAAGTATGTTATAAATGCAATTAGATTAGGGTGATTTGTAATACCTTTTAGCTCAATGATACACTTCTGATTTTGATTTTTCCCTTGGCTACTCTATCAATTGGCAATAAGAAATGATTAAAGTATTTTAATAGTGAATTTTTTAATTTCTTCATTCAATTTTTTATTCTTTTACGTTTATCTTATTACCATTTACTAAAATATAATGGGTTATAAAAAATCCCATTAATTTCTGGGGTAAGTACAGGGATATTCTGTTGGGTAATAATTCAAAGTTTCATGTGGATGAAATCCAGGGGCTGACCAGTCTAAGATATTATCTGGAGACTCAGGGGAGGATCTGCTTATAAATTAATCCCATTTGTTAGCTCATTCACCTTGTTCTGACCATAAGTCAAGGTCGAGGCTCAGGAAAGGATCAAGACTAATTTCATTGGTCATCTTCCTCAAATCATTTTTGCTGGAAGTTAAGTTTGAGGCTTTGGGAAGGACCTATTTTCATGATGTTATACTTATAATCCTGTTCACTTGCTTGAATCTTTAGATTGAGGTCTCTATTCTCCAGTGATAACAATCAGGAAACTCTCTCTAGTCCTGTGAATGCAGCATCCATTCTAATGTAGCCTTCTTTAATCCAGCAATGGTTTGTCAAGTCCTTTCCTTGTTCAAAAATCACTGGCCTTCTCTTCTTTCACCAGCTACACAAAATGTTCTATTGTTAAGTCCTCAGGTGATTATATCACACCTATGTAATAAAATCTCTATCACAAGACTCAAATATATAGCTCAAATGATAGAGTACTTGCCTTGCATGCATGAAGCCGTAAATCCAATACTTAACACAACATCTGATTGAGTTAACAAAATCTCTGTATTAAGGTTAAATAATCATGGAGATTATAACGCACAAAATTTATTGGTTATGAGGTCAAATAGAGCTTATTGAGTTGGCAACTGAAAAATTCTTCATGCCAAATTATTCAACTACCTTTAAACTTTTTAACCGTATATAATCATTACCACGTTGATGTCTATGATTGTTTAGAATTTTTTTCTGTCTTCTTGTATACTACTTTTATTTCAAATAAAAGATAGGAAGCTCTTTAGTACAGAAATAATATACTTAGTAACTGTTGGGCACCAGCTTAGAAGCAATGAACACAGGGTGCATAGGCCTATCAAAAAAGAGTCTAATGGAACAGTACTGTAAAATGTAGAACCTTTGAAGGGTGTAGAAGAAGGATCCTGTTAATCTAAAGAAATAGACTTAAAGTTTGGGTTCTAATGAAATGGGCCTAAACTTGGGTGATTTAGACTGTGTGACTATGGAAACAAACACATAATATCAATCATGCTTAGTAATGACAAAGGAATCCAAACTGTATTTAACAAACATTGTTTTTAATTTTAATAAAGGGGAAAACTAGTTGCCTAGTTTTCTAGAGTTTTGGAGCATTGCAATTTATTATTCTCAACACCAGATTTTGGAGCCATTTAAAGACACATGCTCATTAAGGATTATTGTTCCTTCCAGAGCAATGGACATATTATTATTATTATTGTATAATCGCAATTTTTATCCTTGACAATCATCACTGGCCTGGACTTAGCTTTATCTGAAATAATCATTTCACCTTTATCATTTTCCCTCCCCCTACTTTGAATCTATGGATTTGTTTACTTTAAAAGTAAATTTCTTGTAGGCAACACATTGTTGAATCTTTCAAAAAATATACACAGAATTTTTATTTATTCTTCCTGTCTCTGTCTGTGTGTGTGTTGCGGGGGGTGTTTATGTGAGTGCAGGTATCCACAGACACTAGAAGAGAGCATCAGCTTTCATGGACCTGAAATTAAAGGTATTTGTGAGACACATGACATTGCTGTTGAAAACCAAGCTTGGGTTCTCTGCATGAACTTTTAACTATCAGCCATCTCTTCAATGTGACTTTGTCTTTTAATTTTTATTTTTGTCTTTTTAAAATAATTTATTGTAAAGCAAAAATATTTAGCTCTTAAAAGACAACTTGCTCCCTTAAATTATACTGCATTCATTCACATTCTTTTAAAAATTTTTATTCTTGTGCATTGGTGTTTTGTCTGCATGAGGATGCTGGGTACCATAGAACTGAAGTTACAAACAGCTGTGAGCTGCCATCTGAATTGAACCTAGGTCCTGTGGAAGAAAACCCAGTGCTCTTAACCACTGAGCCATCTCTCCAGCCTTTCATTCATGTTCTTATGTTCACATATAGGAAATATTTTATAGTCCAGCCTAATTGAATATAATTTAATTTCTATTTTGGTCAATTTAATTTTTTGTTAATTGCAAATATTTAAACAGTATGTTCATATTGTACTTTTTTTCAAATTTATATTTTTATGTGTGTAGGTGGATCAAGGCCAGAGGACATCTTTGTATAATTGACTTTCTTCAACCTTTATGTGAATCTCAGAAACTGAACTCAAATCTTCAGGCTACTTTTTAAATTGTTGAATAATTTTACTCATTCCTCTGAGTGTCTTGCCATCCCTATTTAGACATATTTTAAAGTAACATTTTATGATAATTTGATCTCTTATTCATCACTCCTGCTAGCAAATCTATCAAATGCAAGGTTGAAGCCCACAGCTTGAAAGAGTTAAGTACAATAGAGTATCATTCTTATGGTAGAAATTTAAGAAAAATAACTCGTGTCAGAAAGAGGAATATGCACACCCAGAGACTGGGAAATGAGGCAGGGCCATGCTGTGGAAGCAGTCTAATGGAGATCAGGAGATGGTCTGTCTTGACCATTTACATGGGAAGTCAACAGCATGAATAGGGCTATACAAATGGTAAGGAAATGTATTAAGTGGTAAGGAATTTAATGATGAGTAAGATGAAGAAGAGGGGGGTATTAAGGGTATTCCAGGAGGTCATGATTCAATGATAAGTCAAATGCTAATGAAGTAAGCAGAAGCAGAACAGGCTAAAAGTGATACATAATTAGTTCACTAGTATATATAGTATAGAAAGCTAGATATTTCTATTGATATTTGAATTAAATGCTTGTTAAAGTTCATGGGAAAAGCATGGGTCAGAAGCTATTTGAAGCTATATGTGCAAAGATAGAGATTCAATCTGTGAAGAACCCCAGAAAAGAAATAGATATAGGATGTTACAACCTGTTATTAATTAGAACCTAATTTATAACACTATGCCAACTTTTAATTGACAATAATTAGACTAGGCCATTTTCAGACACTGCACATTTCTAGCAATGATGTGTTTTGAAATATAGTCAGAAATCTGTTCTGATGACTAAGAATTCAACAGTGCAGCCATACAAGGGAGGGTTAAACAAAGTGGTTTATAAAACACTTATAAGACCATTCAAACACACTCATATCAGAAAGTTCCTGATACTTGATGAAAAGATTATATTCAACAAACTTATTTTTGTATTAAGTAGAGACAAACAGGACATTTCCTCTAAAATCAAGAATGAGGTGAGGATGCCTACTCTCCCTGTCTTAATTAGTAAAGCACTTGTAAACCTAGTGGATGTTATGAGAGCCTATGACTCCATCAGGAACTGTAATTCTGTTGTTTGTCACAAGACAAATACTAGATCCCTTAGCATTTGATAGTTCCAGAGTCCTACATGATCCATATACTACTTATACTTGATTTGAAGGAAACTGGGAAAATCTCACCCATATCTTGCAGTTCAAGAACTGTGACAATCCAGTCTACAAACCCTGTCACACTTTTACACAACCTGTAAATGTATTAAGTTATTTTCTTCAGTCCATGGCCTAGGTTAGGAGCTAATATCACCCATGTTTATTCAGTTAGAACTGGACAAGGGTGTGGGTGTGGATGCTGTATTTCAAGAATATCTTAGATGTTCCATCATCACTGACACTTGCTATGCTAGATCTAAAGAATATCAAATAAATTTCTGGAAGCTTCAGAATTCTAGCCACCAGTATCATGACTTGTAGTAACATTTACACTTGTCCCCATGAAAACTAAAGATGACCTCTTCCACAGGCCATGTATCTTGACCAAAACCAATGGTGAAAGATCCTCTTGTATCATTATGCTTGTCACTCATGTCCTATAAAAGGATCCCTTCTTGCTTTGTAACTCAGAGATTGCATTTTTCTGTATCACAGGAACTGGAGAAGATAATTCTCTGTTTTATTCAAAATAGCTTCAGAATGATGGGTTTTTACCAAATGTCACCACCCATTCCTGTCTTGTGGTACTTGGAGACAGTTCTACAGATTGTGCATCATCATAACTATGACGGCTGCCATCACATATCAAGTGCTTGGTTCTGTAGGGCCTGGGGGCATACGCATTTTGAAATCCACATCATCTTAAACAATGGACTACTACATTTATGAGTCACTTCAATCTAGACCACAAGGCACTCATTGTCATTGGTTACACCTTAAGAAATCACATGAACATTAAACTTTTTAAATTATCTGGAATCAGACAAAGGATCGACTGATACCTTACATCTTATTTAAATGAAAAATTGTCTTCATATAAAAGATACTCAATAAAATAAGTGAAGTGTTTCATTGTATGTGCACAGATTATTTCAGGGAAACTAAGATTCATGAAAAGCCAAGGAACTGTGATACCTCCAGTGAGGTACAGATTGATTCTCCAGGAATAGATCACAATTGGAAGGAATCCATAAAATGTATGAAAAAAGAATCAAAATAAGGAAGCTAAAAAACACAAGAGGATGTGGATACGTGACACAATGAAATGAGAAAAACAGAACCAAAAGCAAACAAGCAAAAAAAATTATGAGCAGGAGAGTCAACATAGAAATTATATAAAGACATTAGGAATCTTAGAGGTGTATATTTCAGTCTTAAATTTAAAGAAATAGAGAGAGAAGAAACATAAGAACAAATTTCTAAACTTAGAAGATAGAATAAATAAGCAAACAACAGAAAAATGAAGGAATAGAACAATTAATATATAGAAATGTTAAAATAGTATATAGAAATATTAAGATATTTAAGACAACATTAAGAGAACAATTATTTGTATTAAGGAAATTCTAGAAGAATACACATACAAAAAGCACTGAGACATTGTATAGAATGAAAGTTAAAGAGTCCCCAAATATCTTCAAATTTGGATAACCAATTCCAAGGAGCTCCAAGGATCCTGACTGCACTCTTCAAACAAGACCTTCTCCAAAATAGTTGCATATTCAAAATATGAAAGTATAAGACACATAGAACTCTAAAACCTGTGCAAGAAAAATGTTACATATAAATGAAACTTCACTAGAATGATAGCAGATTTATCCACAAAAATCATATATGCCAGAAAGGAATGGAATGATACATTAAAACTCTGATTTAAGAAAGCTTGCCAATCAAGACTAGTATAAATGAAGAAGAAATAAGTCTTTTCTAGAAAAGCAAAAACTGACAGAATTCACCACCACAAGACAGAGTCCTTCACTGGAAATAAGGATGCTACCTACTATTCTGAATATACTACCATACAAATTCATAGACAAAAGAGTTACAAAAGAAAAAAGAATTAAGTCTTGAAGAAATGAAGAAGCACCAAACTGTGAGATAATTAATTGGTGTGTGGGAAGAAACATTGGACAACAAGACAATAAGGCAACAATAAAATGGTTTGGCATGATAGCTCACACCTATAATCTCAGGCCTTGAAAAGAAGAACCTAGAGGATTATGCATTTACTGCCTACATAGGCTATATAGAGAGATATAGTTTATAAAACAGAAAAAGAAAACAGCAAAATGACTAAAGGAAGCTTAAATTTATAGATAATAACCTTGAATATAGATGTATGTAGGTCATCAATTAAAAGACACAGACAGATTCAATGAATGAATAACAAAAAAAGTGAGACCTAATTATACATCTATATATTGGAAATCCATTCTACTGGCAAAGACAAGCACAAGTTGAAAGTGTTGAAGATAGACAATGCAAAGAAAAATAAAGTGATATGGGTTATAATATGCTAATAAAGCAAGCAATGAGCAGAATGTGTATTAATTATAAATACCTATGCACCCAACACTAGACTACCAAATACATAAAGCAGACACTCATAGACCTAACAGTAGAGATTCATTGCAATGCTAGTTAGTTGGAGACTTTAGCATCTGATTTTCACAGTAGGAAAATAGTTCAAACAAAAAAATCAGCAAGTAAGAATCAGGGTTGAATCATAGTATAGAATAAAAGGTGAAGGGGAGTGGTCTTGGCCTATTCGGCTTATAACCATGCCCCGCCATTAGTTAATTATTCCGCCCCCCAATTAGCTGTTAATTAATTAAC